>JAQHUG010000190.1:3712322-3729961 GCA_028555095.1 Dicrostonyx torquatus | reverse complement strand
CCCCACAGCTTCAGTAAATGTTTTAAGAACGATACTTCAGACATAGCCTTAGTCTACTGAGCACCTACCAGCGATGTCCATACAGATTCTGTGCAAGGTCTCTTAGCCACAAGTGAACAGTAGTGTGAGGATTTCTCATTTGAATTGGGTGCTTTCAGGAGCCCCAGCATACTGACCTGACCAAGATCATTTTATTTAACTGAGAAAACCCTGGGCCCCATTTCCTGACCCGGGTTTCACTGTGATCTCCCACCAAATTCAAGAGTGCTGAGTATTCATGGCGGAAGCATGTCGAAGGAAAAGTGGCCATCACGTCTGGACAAGAAAAGTGTTTGCCATACTGGAGAGATAGACCAGTGGTTAAGTGTGCTCACTGTTCTCCCAGAGGACCCAGGTTCAGTTCCCAACACCTGATTTCCCACGAGGCAACTTACAACCACCTGTAACCACAGGTCCAGAGGACCTGACATTCAGTCTCGTCTCTCCTCAACAGGCATCTCCATGTATGTTGCACACATAAACTCATGTAGCCTCACATCCACACCCAAAAATAAAGAAAGGATCTTTTCAGAAAGTGTTTGAGAGACTCCTAAGGAGGCATTCTTAAGAACAGCCAGCATCTAGTCGCTGGCAGCCTCCTCTGCCTCACTCTGGCCCCCTCTGAAGTACCTGTAGATGAACGTGATGATTTCCCATTTGGCCAAAGTAGGAAAATGTATTTATTATGCACAAACCTTTCTGAAGATCTGCTTGTGCTACCTGTATGACTTTCACATTTTCTTTGCTAACAGATATGTTTGTAGGATTCCAAACATATCCTTGCTCACTCATCCTGCTGTCTACACGAGGTTTGGTCCACAGGCATTTCATTGACCTGCTCTACAAAAGGCTTAACATATGTAATGTGTACCCGGCCTTCATGGAAGGCTTTTTAGACCACTACTGGGGTCATACGCACCAATGGGAAAGTCATCAGAGTTTGGGGCTTGTTATATATGCAGGCAAGTCTTACTGTTGAGATGTAAAGTTTGAGGGTTGAGTTTGTGGTGGAATGTTTTGAGTTGTTGCACCGAAGAAGTCTAGCTCATAGGTTGAGCATCTCCGAGTGATCTTCTGCAAATTACTGTAGCAACAGTTTGAGGCAGAAGAAGAACTGGAAATTCTCAGGGAAAAGTCTAGACTCTTAACCTGTTTCTCCCCCAAGCTGTAGTGGCTTCAGCCAAGGAGAAGATGGGAGTTTTTGAACACACCCATCAATCTTCTCTTTGCCCTGTACACAAAAGAGGGAGGGTTAAAATGAGAGGTGATAGTCACCATAATTATAGCTGATGCTAATGATCTGGTTTGTGAGTGATTTCTCCTAGTCTAGAACCCTGATGGCAAAGCTCATTAGGACTATGCCAGGATGGACTTGAGGGAGGGGCAGTTGGCATAGTGTCCGTCAGTTTAACTTCTCATCACTTATTCCAAAGAGCATATTATGCCCAGGAAACAAGAATCACAGCAAAGCAAGTAATGTTTAGTGAGGTGGGACTATCTGCCATCGCCATGATGGGTGGGGCATGAAGCATTGGGTTTGTGGGAAACCTGGGAAACAGGTGAACTGCTCGGGAACCTTCTGTTTGTTTGTTGAGACAGAGTTTCTTTGTGGGTAGTCCTGGCTGTCCTGGAACTCATTCTGTAGACCAAGCTGGCCTTGGACACAGAAATCTACCAGCCTTCACCTCCTGAGTGTTGGGATTAAAGGCATGCACCACTATATCTAGCTTGGAATATTTTTTAAGACTGACACAAAGGAGGGAGGAAAACAGAGAGAGAGAGAGAGAGAGAGAGAGAGAGAGAGAGAGAGAGAGAGAGAGTAGTGCTAAAGTCAAAGTCAATCTTCATTAAAAAACAAAGGCCAAGATGAGCACATTCCTTTGCAGTAACAGTATCATTTGAAATAATGGCCAGTGCCTCCAGATTCTGTTTCAAAGAGAGTTGGAGCAAGCCCAGTGTACCCTGTCCCTGTGACAGTGCAGCTGTAAAGCTAGCTGGACAGAGTGTGTGATGCCAACTGCTCTAGGTCTCTAAAAAGTGGGTGGTAGCAAGCACACAGCAGGGGTGGGAGCATCGAGATTTGAAACACAACCCAGCTACCATATGTTTTGTGTGCAGTGTTCTTCCATGAAGAGCTGACTCAGAGGTAGACAATCCAGAGGACATGCTGGTGTGGGCAGAATGATGTTCTCACTTGAGCAGCGAGAAAAGAGGCTCCATTCACCAGAGTAGGGAGTGGGGATGGGGCTCAAGCTGTGTTTTATCTCTCTCTCTTTCTCTCTCTCTCTCTCTCTCTCTCTCTCTCTCGGTGTGTGTGTGCTTGTGTGTTCCTCTCTCATTGGTAGTCAGTTGTGATATAGTACAATAGTGGTGAGAGCTGGACAGACACCTAAGGCTATAAAAGATGGCTGTCTTAGGGTTTGTCTTGCTGTGAGGAGACACCATGACCGCAACAACTCTTATGAAGGAAAAACATTTAATTGGGGTTGTTCACTTACGGTTTCAGAGGTTCAGTCCATTATCATCATGGCAGGAGCATGATGGCATGCAGACAGACAGTAGCTGAGAGCCCTACATCTTGTAGGCAGGAAGTCAACTGAGACACTGGGTGGTATCCTGAGCATAGGAAACCTCAAAGCCCGCCTCCACAGTGACATACTTCCTCTAACAAGGCCACACCCACTCCAATAAAGCCACACCTCCTAATATGCAACTCCCTATGAGATCATGGGGGCTAATTACATTCAAACTACCACCGTGGTGTCTTAGTTTCCTTTCTGTGGCTCTGATGAAAGACCCTGACTAAAGACAAATTAGCGAAGGAAGGGCTTATTTGGCTTACAAGTCCAGATTCCATCATTGAAGGGATGTCACAGAGGCAGTAGCTTGAGATTCTCATTGTATAGCACATCCACAGCCACAGTCAGACAGAAGCTGGTGCTCAACTAGTTTCATCCTCTCTTAGCCAGTTCAAGACCCAGCCCATAAAATGCTGCCTCTCGAAGTGGGCTAGGTCTTGAACCTTTATCACTGAACAGTCCAGACCATCCTCCCACAGACGTGTCTACAGGCCATCCTGATCTAGGTAATTCCTCATTAAGAGTCTCTTCTTAGGCTATTCTTAGGTTACAATTGACCCTAACCAGCACAGAAGGGAAGTCCTCTTGCTGACAAAAGCAGTGGTGTTCTCCATGATCTCTTCTTCTCATCAGTCGGCACCAGACTGAGACACAGTTACTGGGAGTTTATGGCTGGCCTCACTTCTGCACTGTGCCCGTTTGGATCAGACTCTAAGCAGAGACTCTACTCTGAAGGCTGAAACATGTGTTAGACCCATCCCACGGGCCTTGGATTGACCATGTGATGGTGCAGTGCATGGGAGATAGACCCCCAACAGCTTTACAAAGGCCTTTGCCCTGAGCTGTCGGTCTAGTCATAGCAGGGAGGAGGCTGGGAATTCTCACCCTGGACTTAACCATATTGACCACTGTCTAAAAACACGGTATGAGTTCAATACGATCCTCAGGATTTAAGTGCTCAGAGTCTGATAATCATTGCTCAACATTGTTTAGCATCTGAGGAAGTCAAGGTGACCTTGGTGCCGATGGGCAATGACCGTGAACAGTCACAGTCATGGCCGTGGCATAGATACTGGAATTGTCAAAGGAAGACCTTAGATCATTATTACAACCACAGTCGGGAACTGTGGGACTGCGAAATAGGTTTCTGAACAAAGTGGCCCTATATAATCGCCAACATCATAAATGTGTGGGTCACCTCATTGATAGTGTAGTTAAAGGAAGAGTTTGTAGATATGAAAATAGAGAGAAATTACCCAGTCTCACCCCACGAGACAGAAACATTGGAAGAGAGCATCATAGATGTGTGGAGTAACATAACAAATGTCCACCGTTTCGCACAGAGCACTGTAGAACACTGGAGGAAATAATGAATAAAAGACAGTTTTGATAAAAAAAAATACAGACTTTCAGATTTAGGAAGCTGAACAAATGTAAACGAGAGAAACTCAAGGAAGTCTGGTCCAGACCTGCAATAAACCACTTAAAACCCAACTTCTTAAGCTGTGACTTAGTTCTTTATCTACAAATAAATGAGCAATTTCATCTCATTAGTATGCAAATTTGTTTTCATTTTGCTAGTGAAAAGATGTATATGCACACCAAAGAATTGATTTAAAATAAATTTTTAAAAAATTTTTTATTAATTAATTTTTTTAAAATTTTGCACATATGGATGTCTTGCCTGCATAGTCAGGGCATAGTGCCCGCCAAGGCCAGAAGAGGGTGTCAGATGCCCTGGAACTGGAGTTACAGGGCAGTTGTGGTTGTGAGCAGCAGCGTGGGTGCTGAGAGTCAATCTGGGTCCTCTAGGAGAACAGTCAGTGCTCTTAACCACTGAGTCATTGTTTCACCCTCTAAAATAAACTTCTTAATGACTTATTATCAGGGAATGTTTAATTTGGATACTTATTTTATATAGCTATGGTCACATAAAACATCTTGGATGCAGAAGTCTGTGAATGGGGAATTTTAAGAAGCCTTGGGTACAAAACAAATCTCTACCCACTAGATGGGAAATGAGGCATCGTGTGCAGTCGAACAAGCTGATGCCATGCTTGGGGATCTTCCACTAGGAGCCACAAAGGCTGGGACGAGCTATGCTTGCCCTTCACATGTGAAGTGGAATGATGACACTCTTAGATAAGAGGAAAATGACTCAGGAGAGGAAGACTTGGTCTCAAAGACGTAGTGGAGAGAAGATAATACCATACACCATGAAGAAGCAGACAGCCCCAACGGTGGGAGGTATTTTGCAAATATAATTATTGTCAAGTTCATTCAAATGTGAATAATCTGTAGAAAGCAAGTGTTGAACGATGGATGGAGCCTTCTTTGTGGTAATTATAGCATGAAGAGGAAACAGATCAATGTGGTGGTCAGGGTCACCACTCAAAGAAATGAAATAGTGGTTTTAAGTGTACGAGGTGGCACTAGTGGCCTTGTTCCTCTGAAATACTGCACAGCAGAGATGAAACTTAAGGAAGGAAAAACTCATTTTGGCTCATGGGTTCAAGAGTTTGGCTCAAGGTGACTTGGTCCCAGTCATGTGAGCAGACATGAGAGACATGCTATCATCATGGCAGAGGGAGCCTGCACTGGAGGAGGGCTCTTCACCTCAGGACTGACCACAGCACAATGAGCAAGGCCGAAAATGGACAGAGATAATGCACCCTCAATGACTCGCCCCTAGATACCTACTTCCTCTTGCTTGGTCTCTCCTCCTCAGGTTTCCACACTGAAATAATGCCATTAACTGGGCACCAAGCATTTGAAACATGAGTTCCTGGGACAATTCATATTCAACCTGAATCACTGTTAAAATTAAATGCATATTAAAACATCAAGAGCAACAACTAAAAGCACAAAACATAGTAAAAACTCAGTAAAGGAAATAGAATAAAAAAGCATTCCAAATATCCAAATGAAAATAGGAAAGGGAAAAAATGGTGTAATAAAATCGGGGGTGAGGGAGAACAGAAAGTAATAAAAGGTTTATCTAAATCTCATCATAGAATTAATTACATTAAATATGAATTACCTACTTAGCAGTTCATAGAAATTGTCAGTGTTCCTAAATGATTGAATATACTATATATAAGCAATGTCTTTTAAATATGATATTAATGGTTTGAAAACATAAGATTTTTTTTTAAAAAAATACAATGCAAACCTTAACCAACAGAAAGCTGTAGTGACCATGTTAATGTCAGAAAAAGCAGACTTCAGGGTGAGAAAAGTTATGAAGGGTATAGAGGGTACAGAGGGACAGTCCACAGAGAAACCGGATGTTTATCAAGTGTATACAAGCGTACACATAAAGTATGAATAAGATGAAAAGAGAACACGGATGGTTATGATCTGGACTTTAGGATGACTCCCTGCGTGATGGCAAGAAGGAGTAGACCCAAAACCAGGAAGGGTTAGAAAACCAAAGGACACCATCAGACTCTTCGATCTGACTGACTTCCCTAGGATTCCCCCTCCACACAGTAGAGTGAACACTCCTCCAGTGTGCTCCTCGGGGATTGCTCACAAGGACTGCCGAGAGTAAGCTGAAGTTTCAGGCAAGCAAGACAACGGAGAGGATCAAAATGATTCAAAGTTGTTTTCTTACCATAATGGGGTTTAAATAGAAGCCAAGCATAGAAAGATAAAATTGAGAAGTCTTCTAATACAAATCAATAGAGTACACTTTTATGAAGCCCATGGATGAGAAAGGAGGTCCCCCAGGGACAGTACACAATATTTGATATGAATAAAAATTAAAATATATTGTATCATTATTCATGTGACCAGTCAAAGTAAGACTCAGAGGGAGATTTGTAAGTGGAACGCTCATTTTAAGAAAGAAAACAAAATCTAAGATTAAGTAATTGCTCACTTAAAAGAACAAAAAAAAAGAGCAAAACTGAACCCAAAGTGAGCAGAGGAAGGAATTAACGAGCAGGAATTGAAGAATTTAAAGCAGAGAGTGACACAAACTGATTGGAATGGAAACCTAATTCTCTAAAAGTATTGATGAAATTGAAAAATAGCTAGGCGGATTGACAGAAGAAATTACCAATATAAGAAGTGAAAGAGGGTGTAATACTACAGTCTCCACAGACAGTAACAGTATAATAAACAAATAAACAGCTCTATATATGTAAATTCAATAATTTAAATTAGACAATCAAATTCAGGAAAGAATAAGCAACCAGAACTTTCCTGAGAAGAAATTCATTGTCTGGCTAGTCCTGTCTTCTCAGTGGACATAAGTCTGAAGCTTTAGAAAAGGGTCGCATGCCAAGATAATCCAGGTCCAGATGCCTTCACCAGAGAGCCCTACCGAACATTTATAGAAGAACTAACATGTTATCTGCTTTAAAACTAGAAGGGCAGACAATAATTCCCAACTCATTTTATAAACTCATCCTTAATCTTGATGCCCAGAACCAAAGATGGTACTGTAAAATAGAGACCATATCCTTTACAAACAGAGGCAGAAAAAACTTCTATGAAACATTAGTAAGGTGAATTCCACAATGTATAAAAACAGTAATAGGTAATGGCTTTGTGGTTTAAGGTTTAGGGTGGAAGGGTTAATCCAGGGCTTGAGAATCAATGAGTGTAATCTTCCACATTAACACACTAAAGAAGACAAATCAAATGACTGACCAGACAACCAACAAAATTAACTTAATAGCTTCTAACAATTTATGAATAGAAGACAAATAGAAGTTTCTTGACTTGATAATAAAAGTTTATGACTGATGGAATAACGGGAAAGATGAAATACCCTGCCTTCAAGGCTGAGAACGAGACAGAGGTTTTCTCATTCCTGGCTGGAATCCCTAGGCACTACAACACGGTAAGACCTGCAGATAGAATAAAGCTAATCTTACTGCAAAGAGCTTGGTGGGCCAGGGAGAAAACCCACAGGAAATCTACCGAAAAGCTGCTACTTGGACTACAAACTTGTGTGGTCTGTCTGCTAAGTAGTTTAGCAGTTCCGGCGGAAGAACCAGAGGGTGCATTCTGACTGTCGTGGATGACTCTCAACACTGTGCTCAGTGATAGCAGCCAGTCTGGAAAAAGAGTAGGACAACCTAGAAAAGGCAAAAGGATGGATACAGAGAATGGCTTGCTGGCTCCTAAGGATTAGAAGTCTGTTAGAAACAGTAAAAGGACGTTTTGGAAAGCTGGCTGTATCTTGAATGTGATGTTACATTTATTTATTAATTTATTTACTTATTATTTAATCTGCAGATTTTCTATGTATCAGAAGACCTCAGTTTTATATCTGTTGATTTTTAAATATTATGTTGACAGTGCAAGTTGTCATGGTCATAAAGTAAATGGTTTCTTGTTTCCTTATGACTGCCTGTTGATTAACTAGATCAAGGCTGTTCAGGAGAAATGTCTAAGGTGACAAACATGTTCCAGCATGTCAAATAATAGCCCTTGTGACCACTGAGCACTCGAATAGAGGGATTAACTCTTTAATCTGATTTATCTAAGTGGGCATCGGCCACACATGAATGCTAGCTCTTCTTCTGGACAGCACTGATCTAGAAAATTTTATCATCATTATGTCAGACAACAAAGAAATTCTATTTATTTAGTTGGATTGTTTTTAAAAGACAAGTTTCTATATAGCCTACGTTGTTGGCCCTAAACTCATGATCTCCCTGCCTCTGTCTCCTGGATGTAATGCCACACCTAGCTTTTAATTTTATTTGAATCAACTAATTAACTGAAGAAATTATTTATCTTTATTTGTTTCTATGCTGAGGCTCAGAGCCAGGACCTTGCATGTACCAAGCAAGCGCTTTGCCGCTGGGCTATATGCTGGCCTGAAATTCTTAATTTTCATCCATACATTATGAAGTGACCAGAGACTATGGTTGATTTTTATTTTTGACATTAGGATTCTTTCCTAGTTGTAATGCCTATTGATAGTGATGTGTGACTTGACTTCTGTAAGTGCCATGTTCTGGAAATACTGAGACCCGGCTCAGCATAAATGATAAATGTTAGTGAGTGAGTTCTCTGTAGGGAAGGTGTAGAGCAGGCCAAAACCCAATAGTAGTTTCAAGTCAACAAATGCGATGGAGTCCCCTTATCTCTGGGAGAACTGTCCAAAGATTCCCCAGCGGATGACTGAAGCTACTGACTTGATTGGTGGCATTGTATTTTCCCTCTGCATTACCCGTGATAAAATTTAAAAGTTAGACACAACTCATATTTTGTCAACAATGATTCATAATAAAATAGAACACTTAACAACAGTATGCTGTGATAAGAGTTATCTTAATATATTTCCTCAAAATTCTTCCTGTATTTTCACCCAAAGGAAGCAAGCACCTTACAGCTTGTCTTTAGCACATCTGGAAGATCAGAAGTCACTGCTGTCTTGTTCTTGGGGGCATTTGTTAAGTGAGCAAGGCTTGAACACTACAGTCTAAAAACGGTGGACTTGCTAGCAGTCCCTGCTAAGTGATTGATGTGCAGGTAATATATACAGCGTGGAAACACTGGGCAGAGATGTGGTCCACACCCCAGGTGGAGTGGATTGGGATGACGCACCATCATATTACTCCTAATGGCATGCGACAGGAAACCTACAAATCAGTTGTTTCTGGAATCTTCCATTTACTCTTCTCAGTTCATGATTAACTGTATCTGAAACCCTGAAGGGGAAACTGAGGAGAAGTGGTGACTACTGTTTTGCCTGTTGGTAGGTGCTGAAAACATGGTGGCGGGCACAGCAGTCTGAAACTGTGTCACCCTTGGTAATAAGAACCACAGCAGAATAGACTTTAAGAGTCACAGGGCACCTTGAGACATCTGGAAAACAGCACACTGAGGTGAAGCGTGTGTAGGCAGTGGATTGCTATCTCTGACAAGCACTGTGGAGGCTATCAGAAGTCACATCTGGCCCAGGGGGATGGCTCAGTAGATAAACACCTGCTGAATGGGCTCTGGATTCTCAGCACCCATGTAGTACAGACAGGATGGGGTTCAGTTGTAACTCCAGCGCCTGGAACTCAGAGGCAGGGGCTCAGGTAGTCTATGGACAAGCTTTGGGCTCGATGAGAAACCTTGCCTTGAAGAAGAAGCAACTGAGAAAGACTCCTGGAGCCAGTCTCATGCCTCCATGTATGTTTGTATGCACATACACCTAAGCTCATGCACAACCACATACACGCACACACACACACACACACACTCATACATGCACACACTCACGCACAGAGACACATTCACTCACAGACTCATGTACTCACACATTCACATACAGAGACACATACACTCATGCACTCATACACTCATGCATGTACACACACACACACACACACACACACTGTACATATTCAACTCCAGCCAGGCTACGTTCAGCTTCGTGGTGGAACTTTCTGGCCAGTACTGCTTTACACTTAGTTTGGACTTATTCCCTGTCACGCAGTGCCGTGTGGGAAAGTATTCCGTACATCCTTTTCATGAGTGTTTACTTTCTATTCCTCACTTAATTGGAAGCACCTTGAGGCCAGAGGTTACTTCTATAGCTGCATCTTCTTTAAAAAAAAAAAAAAAGTGGCAGCCTTTGCACCCTTCATGTTTCCCACGATTCAGCCTTACAGAAGGAATGACGCCCACAGAGCGGTAACTCAGCCATGATTAAATAAAGCCAGCGATAGAGTAATTTAGTTTCTCTGTTCTTTGACCTTATAACAAATTCCAGCAAAAAGAGCTCCAGGTTTCAATACGCTGTATCTTTAAAGCAACAGAAACTAATTGGGAAATGCCATTCTAAGGCCTGCTTTCAGGTGGATTTGCTGCTTCTCAAACATGGGGCGTAATTGTCTCCAGAGATTGGGACCATACACTGACTGGCTTTTGTTGTAACCGCAGGATAAACAAAGACACTCCCCAAAGGGGAGCTCACCTGCAAATTCTGGAAACCAGTGCTGAATGTAAATAGATTTGAAAGTTTTTACAGTAGACAGCAGTCTGTTATGAAGTACAATGAGTCTTCGAAATGGAGTCTGGGGCCTTGAGAGATGGGCTAGCTGCTCAAGTGTTTGCTGAGTAGGCGTGAGGACCCAAATATGGATCCCATGCATCCCTCCTAAAAAGCTGGCCATGATGTGCCTGTCATTGCAGAGCCAGTACCTCTAACCAGTTTGCTGACTCAGTGAACTTCAGACTCAGTGAGAGTCCCTGTCTCAAAACATTACAGTGGAGAGGAACTAAGGAAGATGTTGTCGACCTCTGGCTTCCGCATACATACGTGTGCCCATATGTTCACTAAAGAGTAAATAATCAGTAGGACCTCACATTTACCCCTACAAACTGCGACTTTTAAAAACACGCCTTCGCTCTCCTTGCAGGTGGAGACAGTAGGAGCGACTTGGTAGGAGTGTCTGGGGGTTGTTCTCAGGTGTGTTTTAGCCCAGTTGGTCACCAGTGTGACCCCACAAACCCAAACACGATGCAGTAATAGGTCACCAGTGTGACCCCACAAACCCAAACACGATGCAGTAATAGGTCACCAGTGTGACCCCACAAACCCAAACACAATGCAGTAATAGGTCCCCAGTGTGACCCCACAATCCCAAACACGATGCAGTAATAGTCTAATGAAGACCAATAGCTCAGGTTTGCGGTTTCCACTTTGCAAACTTTGTCTGGAATCGCCTTCGTAGCCAGCTTTCCCAGAGCCTCAGATTGTCCTGTCTCGGCCTCCCAGGAGTTAGGATCCCAAGCATGCATTGCCACACTCAGGCCCGTGCCTCCTTTTCCTTTCTTGTCTGCAGATGTTGGCTAGAGGACCTAAAAGCAAGAAAAAAAAATAGTGGACATCATACTATACTTTGGAATCTGCATATTTAATTTGTATTTTCTTATCTGAAAGACATCTGGAGAAGCTTTAGAGTGTAGCCTCCTTGTCATATTTTATAAGGTAATAGGTATTAACTTTCTTTTTATGTATTTATAAACTAATATTGAATGTAGTTGATAGAGTAACACACAGCCAAAAGACAGGGTGTTAGTTTTGGCTTAGCTTCTAACTCTGTCACCTGATGGAGCCTGCTCTCCCATTTAGGCTGTGGCATTGTCCCCTGTCAAATGACATTGTACTGGATAGCTTCTGTCTCCTAGCTCCCACCCATCCTTACTCTAGTCTGACCCCATGAGAACCATTCTGTTGAAAAGCCTGCTGCAAAGCTGGGAGGCAGAATGGTCAGATCCTCTCTGGGTCCTCGTGTCTGTGGCCTCTCCTACCTGGAGGGAGACCAAGGGTGTTTGCTCTTCAGATACTTAATTGTCTTTTCCATCTACTGCATCTAATCCAACTGGAATTGAAATTGTTCCTTCTCTCATTATAGAAATGCACTTAGCTCAGTAAATCCTGAACTAGAGAGGCCCTGGGAACTCTGGAACTTTCTGTTTTTCTTAAAATCTCTCTTGTTGAATTTTTAAGTTGTGTCTTTTTATCGGCTTTTGTGCATCCAGGGAAATCCGAGCTGGTACTGGTGCTCAGGGATTATTCTGTGAGAATTCTCTTCTATGATTTCTTTTCTCACTAATAGTTCACACCCGGCAATACTCCAAATGGCCCAGACTTTTGTAAGGAGTCTGGACAGTCAGTGTTAGGTGTGTAACACTCCAAGGAATGCACATCCCTCCTTCCCTGTGCAGGGAATTGAACCCAGACCCTCATGCCTCCTATACCACTGAGCTACACGGCAGCTCAATTGCATGTTTGATAATCCCTAATTTATTCATGTTAGAGAATCTGGTTGGTATTTTCTCAAAGGATAGATCATTTCTTATATCCACTGGTCATTTTCTTCCCTGATGAAGCTGTCTACATACTGTCTGGTCTCTCACAATAGGTAAATGTAAAAGCCACTCCTCAATAGGTATTTTCTTTCGTTGGGTCCATTATATACTTGCTTCCAAAGAAACCTTGCTATCAATATCAATATATCAATATATCTTTGTATCTATATATAGTATATACATAATATATAAAAACCTGCAGTGCACTTATCCATCAATTTAGTATCCTTCACAAGCTTATACAGCTTGGCTCTCTCTGTTTCTGTCTCTCTCATATGCATGCATGCATGTGCACGCGTGTGCGTGCGTGTGTGTGTGCGTGTGTGTGTGTGTGTGTGTGTGTGTCCATCTTAGCCAATCTAGACAAGAAACCAGCCCTTCTCTGAAACACCATGAACCTTCTAACCACATCATCTCTATCTTTACTTTGCTGCCTGGTGAGCTGGCCTTGTCTTTCCTCTTCTTCCATCTTTCTGTACACACCTGTGCTGCACCCCCTCACTGCCTCAGTCTCCCTGAAGCGCTTGCCAGGTCTCACCATGTTGGTGCCTCCTTTCAGATAGGGAGCAATCACCTTCCTTCGTTCTCGTGGGTCACTCTCCCTCTCCTGGGAATGATAAAGCTGTAGACTAGACACTATACCTAGCTCACATTGACCTCAGCATCAAGTACCGTGTCTTGTGTGTTGCACAGAATAATTACTGCTTGGCTTGGACTACGTATAGTTATAAACTAGGGGGTCTTTTTTCCCCTAGTCTATTGGAACAATCTTGCATAAAGGAGTAAGTGTTCATACTGAGGGCTCCTGGGTGGTAAGGGAGGTGTAGAAGTCCCTAGGAAAGCCACTTCGAATATATCAACATGTCTTCATCTTTAGCCGGTTGCCAAAAGCTTAGCAACAATTTTATTTTCAGAGTGTAAGTTCACATAGGTGAAAGGCTTCTAAGGGATACAATTTAACTTGTTCACAAAGGCCGAGTAGAATTCGCTGCAACTGTAATTGTCTTACCCGGTAAGATGCCCCTGCCCTGGTCCTATACCCCCCATTCGGCCTGCTCTCCCTTTTCTTCTCGGGATGAGTACTCAGCCCGCAAGGCTTATTGTCTACCTCCCTCTGGAAACTTCGCATCTTGGTTACTCCTTCCTTCAGTGTATACCTAATACTTAGGTCGTTTGGGCAAGGCACTTTCCGGGAACACAGTTTTAACACAAAGCCTGCAAACTCCTCTTTCCCAGAGCTTATGGTCTAGTGGGGGTGCCTTTCTTTCTTCTTTCACCTGGCAGGTTCGGGAAGGAGTTCACCTCTCCTTTGACACCATTTCCATTTGCTCCAGCCCCAGTTCTTTCCTCCTGAGTTCTCTGCATGCTCCCCGGGCCGCCTCGCCTTTGACAGGTGCTGCCCTGTATTTCTTTGTACTTAGATGTGAGTTTCTTTTCTACTCCGGCGTATTTTGTGCTACTGAAGGTAGAAGTCATTTGTTTGTAAAGAAGAGTATGTTTGAGTGTACACTCCGAGAATTATGTATGCCAATCTTGTATGTGTTTAAACTCCCTAGTAACCATACGAGGTTACAGTGAGGCACCGGGCAGATATTTTCAGGTGATTCAAGGGTGTGGACTGCTCTCTCCTTTTTCACGTGGAGGAGTACAAAGCCGTTTTCAGACTGTTAGTCATTTAAATGTTGATTACAACTCTGAGTGACTCTGTCACTCATGCTGCCACTGGAGTTTAATCTTTTGCCAAGGAGGCATTCTAGTGCCAAGCACCACCTCTTCTTCACACCTCGTCAACTGAGCAGGTCACTTGTGGGATCCCCTGGATGATGGTTGTAAACCTTCGCTCCCCCTGAAGCCATTACTCCAGGGACTGAAGGCAGGCGGAGGAAAAGGCTGCTCATTAGGACTGCAGGTCACTTTTGACCTTCATGCTCACTGTTGTCTAAAACCTGTCTAAAATGTTTTCCTTGTCTAGGTTATTATTTTGCGCATGTGTGCATGCATATGCACACATGTCTGTGAAAGCTGGAGGACAACCTCAGGTGTCATTCTTTAGGCATGATGCAATTCAAAATGATTGAGACAGGGGCTGCCATTGACCTAGAGTTCACAAAGTAAGCTAGGCTAGTGGGGCAGTGAGCTCCAGATATCTGCCTGTCTTTGCCTCTCCATAGCTGACATTAAATAAGGCTTTGCCACCTTGCTCATTTTTTTTAAAGGTTCTGGGCACTGAATTTGGACACTTGTACTTGCAAAGCAAGCACTTGTTGAAATGAGCTATCACCCCCGGCCTCTATTGCTTACGTTTCTGAATTGAGGCTAATAGGTATCTATCATACAGCTCATCTTGCTATTAGTAGAACAGCGAAGGAAGCTTGTAGCAAAGAAAGTTTGTAGCGTTGACAGGTATTTTGAATTCCTCTGCATGGGTCTTTCAATGAAAGTTATCCATCTGAAGCCAGAGTGCAGCTGACCAGACTCTAGCTCTGGACAGAGCCGCCTGTTACTGATAGGATCTGACCTGTGACATTAGTCACTTGGCCTCATGTGCTAGGTCAGCAGTTGGCTTTGGTTTTAATTTAAAACTTGAGGTATATGTTTCTTAAATGTTTTTCCCATGGTTATTTATTATGTTGGAGAGATATTGTGTATGCACTCATGTGTGTGTGCAAGTATATGTCTGCATGTGTGTGTGTGTGTGTGTGTGTGTGTGTGTGTGTACAGATCGTGCCTTGCACTCAGTAATTGTACCATCGGGAAGGAGGCAGGTTGACTCTTTTAAAAATGGGGGTCTTACCGGAATTTATCTTTCAGGTTCCTTGTAAGGGTTAGGTGCTTCTAGCTATGAACAGAATAGACCCATCTCTGGATGGGGATGTTTATGTGTAGATGGAAACTTCAAACACATCTTTAGTGGTCGTTTTATATCCCCTTGAGTGCTTGGGCTTTTGTTTTTCCTTATTCACGGATTTGACATTAAATACACAGAGAGGAAAGTGGAATCTTTAGCTGTTAATAGTAGGTACAACGGTCTGATACTTCCCCAGAGGGCTAATGACGTTGTCATGGTAGCAGAAAGGAAGGTGGCTACATCGACTCCGTAGTAACTCAGGGGAAAGACAGATACTGGTGCTCAGCTGGCTTCCCAAATTCAGTCATCTTTCCTCCTCAGTTGAGTCTCTTTGGAAACCGCTAGCAGACACCTGGAAGTGTGTCTTCTAGCCAATTATTTTGTTGTGGTGGTGTTTTTTTTTTCTTTTCCCCTTGAAACAGAGTTTTTCTGTGAAACAGCCCTGACTGTTTTGGAACTAGCTCTTGTAGACCAGGCTGGCCTCGAACTCACAGAGAGTGGTATTAAAGGCATGCACCACTCCCGCCCATGTCCTAGGTGATTCATTCTTTCTTTCTTTCTTTCTTTCTTTCTTTCTTTCTTTCTTTCTTTCTTTCTTTCTTTCTTTCTCTCTTTTTTTCTGAGACAGGGTTTTTCTGTAGCTCTGGAGCCTGTCCTGGAACTAGCTCTTGTAGCCCAGGCTGGCCTCGAACTCACAGAGATCTGCCTGCCTTTGCTTCCCGAGTGCTGGGATTAAAGGCGTGTACCACCCCTGCCCATGTCCTAGGTGATTCTTAATTCAGTCATGTTGACAATGAAGATTGACCTTCATAGATGCATTGGGTAGATTTTGATGGATTTATAATAAAGGATTCAGCTACATTAAAAGAGAATTGGTTATTTTTGGGTTGCATTGATAGAAAACTCCAGTCCTGAGCTCCAGGTTCAGACCACAGTGACTGACCAGGAGGAGAGAGTTAAGAATAACTTAGAAGGGAAATTCAAGACCGAGCCATTTCTAAAAAAAAAAAAAAAAAAAAAAGCACAATTTTTTTTTAGAAATTTAGAAAAAAAAGCACTAATTCATAGGTTTTTTTTTTTTTAAGTGCATGAAGCCTTGTAATGTCAAAGGCTTCAATAAGTCAAAGCGATGCCTAATTTAGTAATAGTTATTGAGGGATTGTCGGGGAGACACAATAGCTAACTAACGTCTACTACACTCATCGCTTAGTGGATGTAGGGGTCACTAACAAAGCCACAGTAGTGCTACAGGGGTACCCTGGTGTCCCCAGCATGGGAAGAGTGAGGAAAGGAGGAAACCCATGAGGGCTGAGGATTTGAAAAGAGCCAGAAGATGACGGACACCAAAGTTTTTTGACTTGTTTGCTTGTTTGTTTAACGTTGGAATCAAACATATCAATCGGCCAATAAATGAATACACAGTCAGCATCACGTACTTACTGGACAACTAGAGAAGAGGCAGTCTGGCATATAGGAACCATGCTGATGGATATTTATAGCTATTGGATGTATTGACAGACCAAAGAGAGTTGAATGTTTTCACAGCTTCCCAAGGCCAGACTGGGAATCACTCCCTATAGGGGGGGAACTGATTGGCACTCGCCAGAGGATGGCTTGGGATAGGACCCGAGTTCATGGTAGTGTGTCTCCGAATAGGCTGAAGCAAAGGAATGGCACGACAAGGTTCAGGTGACCCAGCCTGCTGATCCACTTAGGGAGCCTTCCAACTTAGCAGTTTGGAAGAGCTGTCAGGTCTGGAGGTTGATGCTCATCATCCTCATCGTCACAGCACTTTTAGGACTGAGGCAGGAGGATTACAGGAAGTTTCGGGCTAGCCTGGCCTGGGCTACAGAGTAAGATCCTGTCTCAAGAAAGGAAGGATGGAAGTAAATTGGAAGGACCGTGTTGGGGACTTCGTGTTGGTCGTGACTGGCTTCAGCTGTACCTTCTCTCTGTAGTTTGGCTGCTGTGTTCATGAGGAAGCGGTGAACTTGCTGCTCAGACATCATCTGCAGCCCAGATCTGTCTGGTAGTGAGAGTGGGGTCACTGATGGGTGTGTCTGTTTGGTCCTGAGATGAGAGAGTAAGGCTGCCTGTCTGGGGGACTGGGTGATGCTGTTTGAATACAGTATTGTTCATTTCTTTCTTCATTATTATTCTTTTGCTCCAGACTCCATTTTTTTCCTCTGAGCTTTGTGTGATGGTTGATGTTCCTGCCTTCTGTCTTCCGTACACCTTCATCCTCTTCTGTGCCTGAGAACACTGTGATGGCATTTCATCTGTCAGTACAAAGCTGGATGTTGTCTTAGTACTGCTGCCCTATAGAGTCTGGTGTGTGTGTG
>JAQHUG010000190.1:3655545-3711442 GCA_028555095.1 Dicrostonyx torquatus | reverse complement strand
TTAAAAAAAAAATGTGTTGGGGGAGTAATGCATGTGATGGTGTCTGGGTCCCTTGGAGAGGAGCATGTACTCCTTAGCCCCTGCACCTGGGGTCTGTCCTACCCTCCAAGTCCCCACACTGCACTGCACAGACAAAGGAGCTAACACACACACACACACACACACACACACACACAGGCTGTAGCTTTTCTGGGAGCGATGACTCATTTCAGCTCACAAAGGATTCTGGGCAGGGGAGTGAGAAGTCAGGCTGATTGGTCCCTGCGACCTCACTTTGCAGAGAGGCATGGGAAGAGGAATGACACTGCAGATCCCGAGACACCGCAGTGGGATGTTGGCTCAGTCCTCACGCTAGGCTGGGATCTGTGGGCTAGGCGTGCCTCAGGATCCAGCCATTTCATGCAAATAGGATAAAAGGGTGATAAAGATGATTCGCTCTCCTCTCTCCGTTTGTAAAACCATTACCAGCAAAGTACACCCACAGAGCCTTTGCAAGGTGCTTTTGACGGAACTTGTCTCCGCGTCTTGTAAGAAGAGCCAAGGCTTCTTTAGCCCATTTCAAATATTTATACCTTCCCAGGTAAAGCGCCAGTTTGTTGTGTTCCAGAGGCCTGCAGTAACCAATCTGAAATGCTCATTTAGGATACTATTGCTCGAACGTTTACTCTCTCTTCTTATTACAGATTCTAGGACGTCCATTTCTGTTACTGGCTCCTTCTTGTGCTTGGATGCGTTCCCCTAGCATGCACCAGGCTTTAGCATCAAAGCTACCTGGGGAATGGAGCCAGTCCAGAAAGGGTCAGGTAGGTTTCCCCTGCTTTTATTTCAAAAATTGTTGTATGAAAAAATTATATATCTATATATGTTAAAAATGTCGATGCCACCTGTGACCTGGGCGAGCTGACCTCCGAGAAGTGGTTTTACTGTTCGTGTGCCCTCCACCTTCATCGCAGGCCATCCAAACTCTCCCATGGAGGCTGCCCATTGCATGTGACCTCACCAGCATGAGCCATTGCTGCACTGGGGCAGACGGTCAGCAGCTGTAGATCCGAGGCTAGGAAGTAACTAGAAGGCTTGGCATTTCCTTTCTCCACATGTCTCTCTCACTCCTCCAAGAGAAAAATATCCTTGAATTTTTTTCTCTTCATTTTTTTTTCCCCTGAGACAGGATTTCTCTGTGGAACAAACCCTGGCTGTCCTGGAACTCGCTTGGTAGACCAGGCTGGCCTCAAACTCACTGAGATCTGCCTACCTCTGCCTCCCAAGTGCTGGGATTAAAGGCATGGGCCACCACCACCACCACCTGGCTCTTCAGTTTAATATACAGTTTATGAGATGTGTGTTATTTGACCTGGGACCCAACTTATATCACACTCAAGGCTGAAGGAGTTTTATTTACACCATCAGAGACCACGTGCCCCCAGTCAAGGCTGAGGGAGCCCTATATACACCCTCAGAGACCACGTGCCCCCTACTCAAGGCTGAGGGAGTCTGATTTACCCACTCAGAGACCATGTGCCCCCAGTCAAGGCTGAGGGAGTCCTATTTACACCCTCAGAGACCACGTGCCCCCAGTCAAGGCTGAGGGAGCCCTATATACACCCTCAGAGACCACGTGCCCCCAGTCAAGGCTGAGGGGGCCCTATTTACACCCTCAGAACCAGAGGCTTTCTAGGAATAGCATCACGTTGAGGCTTCTGTGAACTCACAAAGTTGGCATATTTCATTAGGGTCTGGTTTAGGATTTTGATTATTACAGGGCTATTATTTTTTTTACAACATCCATGAACTTTTCTCACAAAATCTTTTTTAAAAATGGTAAAAATACTTGTCAGATTGCATTCACCAACACAACATGGCATCTCTGAAAATATGATTTTTTTGCCACCTCCCCAAATATAGTCTCAATATTGTTCTTTAGTAACTATATGTCTCAGAGTATTAGGTACTTCATGTAATTTGCATAATCAGAACGTTTTAAAATAAGTCCAAATCTCCATTGGCAGGTCCCCTCTTCTCTCTCTCTGGTTGCGGCCATGCACACAGTTCCCCCTTCCACCAAGGGAAAGAAAGCGTGGTGTCTTTCTTTTCTCATTACTAAGGATGCTTTTGTTCATTATAGTTGAGGATGCCAAGTCGGTTTCAAAGGATGCTTCGTCAGTAGAGCACTTGCAGAGGAACCCCACAGCCTGCTGGTGCTGCTGATCCTTGGAGACCCTCTTTAAATCCCCTCTTCCACATAAACTCTCCCAATGGAGGAAATTGCTGCAACATGAAGTTTGTTCGTTCACATGATCTCCCTTCCTCTGGGTTTCCGTTGTGTATGGTCATTGTACAGGCGTCATCACACAGGGACATCTTCGAGCAGAAGTCAATGGCACCTCATGTCTCTTCACCCCTCCACCTCTTTAGCTTCCCTTTTCTCCCCCTTCTCCCTCCCGCTAGGCCCCTGTCCAGTTTCCCTGCTATTTTCATGCCACATGTAACGTACATGATTTTATGTATCTCTGTAAAATCTAACTACCACAGACAAGAGAAAATATGCTATTCATCTTTCTGAAATTGGTTTCATTGTCTGAATATGATTGACTCCAGTGGCATCCATTTTCCTGCACACGATGTAACGTCATTCTTTAGGGCTAAAATGTCTGTGTGTGGTGTGTGTGTTTATGTGTGTGTGAGCTTACACATACATATGTTTTCTGTTTCCATTCCTCTGTTGTTACATACTTAAGTTGGTTCCATAATTTAGCTACTGTGAACACTGTTGTCTGTCTCTGTGATGACTTGAGTCCTTTGGTCCTTTGGATAAATACCCAGATTGGTATATTTGAATCATATAACAGTTTTATATTTAACTTTTTTGGGGAACTCTTTCTCTCTTAAAATACATATTTTTATCTGCAGACGTCGGACTGGTTTACATTCCCACCAGTGGTACAGAGAGTAGCCTTTTGTCCACATCTTTGCCAGCATCTTTAAAATTTGACGATTGCCATTCTCAATGGAGTATCAATCCAGTTTTAATTTGTGTTTCTCCAATGACTCTGTTTATTGGCTGTTTGTGTTTCATCTTTTGAGAGCTATCTGTTTCATCATCCCATGTATTGATTAGTTTCAGACCTTTGTCGGTTTTGTGTGTTGAAGATAGTTACCGACTGTCATACACACAGCTAGCAGAGGTTGTTTCTCTATTCGGTTAGCTTTCCTTTGCCAGGGTGACACTTTTTAACTTCACGAGGCTCCATGTGTCAACTGTTGTCATTTTCTCAGCTACTAGAGTCTAATTTAGAGGGTTTGGTTTTTGTTTTGTCTCTGTGTTTGAGACAGGGTCTCATGTAGCCAAAGCTGGTCTTGAACTTGCTATGTAACCGAGACTTCCTCTTGTCTTCCAATCTTCCTACCTGTCTCACAAGTGTGCGTGTCAGCTCCCATGGCTAGGGTCCTTTGAACAATCTACTAGTCATGTGTTTTTGTTTATTGTTCTCATTTTTGCTACAGGACTTCAAAGGACGCTTTAAACACTAATTTGAACGTTTTGTTATTTTTTTTCACATTTTTATGTCTGACCTGTACTCATTGAAAGCAAGGGCTTTAAATGTATGCTCAATCTACAGTTCACATTGCCACATGCAGAAAGAGCTCAGTAGGAAGTTGCAGGGAAGTTATGGAAAAACATCCACTTACCTTGTACTTAAAATAATATACTCATTAATTTTGATAGAATCAGATAATTTTAATGCATCATGTTAAGTGAAACAAGGCACGCACGAAAGGACAAATGAAATGTGTTCTAATAAATTAGTAGATGCTGAAAAAGTCAATCTCTTAAAAAAGAGAGCTCATAAGAGACTGGAAATGGGAGAGGACGAGAAGTATGACAGGGGTCAGATAATAAGTACCAAAGTACAGTTGTGAGGGGGCATCATTCCTGGTGTTTATAGCACAGACAGGGAGTCATAGTCAGTGGCATCTTGTGACAGACTTAAAATAGCTGGAAGAGAAGAATCCAAGTGTTGCAATATAGAAGCATTGCTTATCAGTGCCCTCATTTAATCCCACACGATGTAAATTTACATATCCTAACTACCCTCCCAAATATGCCCAAATAAATGCATCTTTAAGACTAAACTAAAATTTAGAAGAATCTCCACAGGGAAGATTAATGCTAGGGCAAACCGCAGAAGTTATGCGGACTGTTGTCATACCGAGGTGCAGTGACAGCTGAGAAAGCCATGCATGCCTGTAGCATAGGACTGCTGTCATCAGAACAAGCGTGAGGGTGTAGCTCTTAAGTGTGGCCCTCAATAACAGTGTCCTTTGATTTTATTTGACAAATCATCTCTAAGTAAGGAGCAAACAAAATCCTGATTTTTGTGTAAAAGCCACATTTTTGAACTGCTGTGGGACATTTTCCCTAAGGGGCAGCCATATTGGTGACAAGACTCCCAGCAACCATCTGAAATTCTCTAACTCTTAATGTCACCCATCTTTAGTACAAGGAGCTATTTCTTAGACAGTGTGGGTGAAGAATTGGTCCAGCCACTGTTTTGAAAAGGGCCAGATTTCTTTACTATCTGCAACACTCTCCGTAAATACCCTAGTGACATCCATGTCTCGTTTTGCTCTAAGGCCATTGTCTCCCAGCCCAGAAGTTATAAGACCCTTGTGTCTCAATGGAAATACTCCATTTCCTAAGGGCAGGCCCTCTTAGCTGAGTATCAGGAGGACACTCTTCGTCGTCAGTGTAAGGAGGACCACTGCCCTCCTTAGCGTGGGCTAAGGTATCTTTTAGAGGGGTTTTTATAACTAAATTAATTTTTATGGCTAAATTAACTTCCTTTTCTAGCTAAATTAGTTTTCTGTTGGAATAATTCAAGTACTGATGAAAAAGAAATGGATTAAATTTAGACAGGCTTGAAGATAATATATTTTTAATACTAGCTACTATTTATTAAATATAAGGTCTCAAGGGCAGTATGTTCAATATCTATTATGTTATCTAATCCCCTCTATCACTGTAAGGTCAGTGTCACTATAGAGTAGTGGTTCTCAGGGGTCGGATATTAGACATCTTGTATATCAGATATTTACATTACAATTTATAACAGTGGCAAAATTACAGTTATAGAGTTGTAACAAAAACAATCTTATGGATGGGGTCACCATAACATGAAGAGCTGCATTAAAGGGTCACAGAATTAGGAAGGTTGAGAACCATTGCTATAGACACTTTACAAAAAATGGAGGAATTGAGACATGAAAAATTAAACCACTTTCCCCTGTGGTGTAACTAATAAATCACAGGGCTGGGATATCAATCTCATGGTATAAGAACAAAGTTATTGGGTTTTGTCACTGTCCTGACATTTAAGGAGAAGAGTTATTTAATGCCACCGTGAATTGGCATGTTCTCTGAGTCTGTTCAAAGCCACAAAACTTTCTCTTGTCCTCAGAAACTCTCACCCACTTCAACAACCACCTCTCCGGCTGTCGGAAGGGGACGTAAGGTGGCAGTCGAGAAAGGAGCCTGGTGTGGCTGGCGTGGCAGCTGTTCAGTCCAGGGCGTAATCTGGGAACTGCCGTCCTAACCGCATCTGACCTATATTTAATTAGGCTGGGTTGTTGAGTTGCAGTTCTATTTCACAGAAATCCGTCACAGCATAGTCTGGATCCCTCAGCTGATGAAGCAGGAATGCAGAGGCCGAGACACAGCCCTGGGGAGCCTGACGTTGAGAACAGTCCTGCAAATGTCAGGCCGCTTTATTAAATTATAGTTGAAAATTTTCATCAGTAGAAATTGGAACGCCTAATACATCTTTATGGACAGGCGGGGTCTTGCTGGGTGGTGGAAATGGATGAGAAGTAGATAAGAGGAATTCCACGAGGAATTTAGAGTTGATTCTATTTGAGGCACTCCCTCTACAAGAAGACTCCGCTTTCCGTGGGAACACTCGCTAACTATGAACAGGATAGAACTACATATATCCAGGGGATGTACTAGTTGTTGTTGGCCAAGACTGATATTTTCTCGTGATTTCTATCTCAGGTCGGGGAGATATAGCTAATTTATAACTAAGTTAATTTTAACTTAGTTCTGAGTCAGGAGCAGAGAGCAGGGAAGTAGCTGGTATCACCACCGCCTTGGTAGAAAGTAGAGCCGAGCCTGATCTTGTCCTGATGTGCAGAGCCTTCTCCTTCGTCCAACACTTGACCGGCTGACGTGCAAGTGGTAATCTGCTACTCTCTGCCCCGAATTTCTCACACATACCCAGTGGCAGTGGGTGGCTTACAACATGGAGTTTTAGCAAAGATTTGATGCACTGAAGAATGTAACTCTTCCGATAGCTCATAGCTCCCTTCTAATTCTTCAGCTATAAATCCATAGCACATAGGCAAGTGGGCCAAAGCGCTCCTAACTGCTGTGATTAGGACAGATGTTTCTTCTTATGCCGAGGGGGTCTTTACCCACTGCTGTCCGCTGGTTGCCCTTCTCTAGGTTTTTAACCTCTCCTTATTCTATGACAACTTTCCAACAGCAGCCAGGTCTCAGTAGCAAGAAACCCAAGTAACTTCAGTACTGAGTACTGAGACTTGGTAGCTGAGATGACAAATGGAAGGTCAGAAGCTAGGAAGACGATGCTTTCTCCTGGAAACCAATGAGCTGATTAATCCCACCCAGCTGCACCTGTCTACGCCATACAGCCATGAGCTGAGCATTCTGGGTAACATGAAGCCATTGACCCATTTTGGTGTGTGCACGCTAAGTCACCACAATTGTTCATAGCTCAGCTCTCATTAGAAGTTTCTTTGGAAGTCATAGCAACATCATGATTAGCTTCAGCATCAATAATAGGCCCCTCCTCCTTACTCCTCAAGTAATAGCTTAAGAATTGGATTTTGTGTCAGAGAACTGTTGGGGTTAAAATTAAGCAGGAAAGGCTGCCCTAGAAGTTCAAAGGACCATACATTCTCCTCTTTTTAATTGCCAAGTTTCCTTCATTGCCTATTGCGATAAGGGCCCAGCCTTAAAGTTTTGAAGCCAGCGGCGTTTGAAAACAAACTTACAGTAGACTAGTAAAAGTGCCGTTTTCAGTGTCAGTTTTCTTTCAGATTTAGCGCAAACAGTTGAAAGTCAAGTATAGTAATCTGGTTTCAAAGAAACTTTCTTAGCAGCATGCCAGCTAATGGAAGCCATATGCTCTGTCTCTTCAGCAGGCCGCGTGGTCTTTGCGAGTAAATACAGGAAAGGGATGCGTGCTTTTCTAGAAGAACTTTTGGACAATGCTGTAGTAGATCTTCTGTTACAAGAACCAAGCAGCATTTACACATAAAATTGGGGTTAATAAATTGAATTAAATTGTAAAACACAAGATTTGTCTGAGGCTGCGCACCGGAGAAGGTTGTTCACTTGACCGTAGCCTTAGCGAGCGGATGATTTCCCCATGCCCAGGGGCATCTGGGTTAAAACTTGGCAAAGGTGGCACATTCTGCAGAATGGAAGAGAGCTGTCTCCTCCCCGTGGGCTCTGAGCATTTCAGAGACTTTTTATGAGGAGCCGCCATAGCTGCTGCATGTGGTAATTTTACTGGCATCCATAATTTCAATGCTAGTGTTAATTTGGCGGAGGCAAGGAAGGGAAGGTACCGTTGGTCCCGGGGAGCAAAGCTCAATCAGACGTGAGTTAGAACAAACCGCGACAGCTTTCTTATGTGAGGGGAAAAGATGATAGCTGACATAGCTAGCCATTTCTTTAAAAATAAAAGCCTCTTCCAGATCAGATCCACGGGGAAGTGATTTCTGCAACACCTGGAAATTGAGAAATGTATTGGGAGTTGATTTTCTGTCCAAATCCTGCTGAATTGGTAGAGAATCGCAGACCTTTGGAGCTGGAAGAAATCATAGCTACAAGTCCATACAAACCTTTATTTTACAGTTAAGGAAGCAGGCTACCAGATGGTTAACCGTATCTGTCTTATGAGACTGGCTTCTGGGCCAGTCAAATGGCTTGGCTGGTAAAAGTGCTTGCCCTGATGACCTGCGTCCAGTCCCGGGAGCCATGTAGTAGAAGGTGCTAAGTGGTTCCTGCAGTTTATGCCTGTGGCATACATGCCATCCCAACATAGAGCGGCTAAATATGAAGAATATCACATGATATTTTAAAAAGAAAAGAGGAGAGTAGGGATCTGGCACTTTCACGGAGTAGGGATTTCCCAATTCTAACCAAAACCTGTTTCCCAACTAATTGTTGAGAATGGGAATATGGGACATGAGTTGAGAATCTGGGGTATGAATTCCATGAAGTCCCTTCCATTCACAGAAGAGATTAAGTGAACATTTACAAGTGAAACACAGGACATGAAGAGATAGAATAATTGATTCTGAATTCAGGCTCTCTTTCTCCCCCCCCCTCTCTGTGTGTGTGATGGGGAACAGATCATTCACAAATATGGATACTGGTGTATTTTTTAAAAGATTGCCATTTTTATGATACAATGCTCTTGGAAAGCTTACAACTTTCCTCGTATTACACAGATATAAGGAGAAGTTTACTGAGATAGGTGTGTGTGCCTTTGTCATGCGTAGTCTATAGACAGTGATTCTGGTGTCCTGGTGGGGGTGAATGTAAGTT
Organism: Dicrostonyx torquatus; assembly: GCA_028555095.1. Classification (NCBI taxonomy): domain Eukaryota; kingdom Metazoa; phylum Chordata; class Mammalia; order Rodentia; family Cricetidae; genus Dicrostonyx; species Dicrostonyx torquatus. The sequence continues at coordinate 3,702,810 of JAQHUG010000190.1, read as the reverse complement.
GTCATATGTAACATGGATATCACGTGTTAAGGGTTGTGTGGTCTTTCTCCCATGCAAAGGTTGAGTGAGGCAAGCTGAAACTAGTGACTGAACAGGAAAAAATGACATTTATAGAAGATAGGATTTTATTGTATATTTTGCATTATTTTTAAATTTGTGTACACACACACACACACACACACACACACACACACCCCAAAACAGAACCCAGATCCCAGAGCAAACGCTTTTACACTTTTGAAGTCTGAGTACCTAATGTTCTCTCTCTCTTCCTCCCTCTCTCCCTCCCTCCCTCTCTCTCTCTCTCTCTCTCTCTCTCTCCTGTGTGTGTGTGTGTTGAGAATAATTCCAACTCAAGTAACTGCCCAAAAGAAAATAGAGAGATTGAAATAGTGAAAATATTTGTGCTAGACAGTGACATTCCCCAAGGGGGAAGTGAGGAATGTGGACAGGTAGACCGGAAGATACAGCCAGCTGGCATCTAGGGTGTCCTGTTGTGTCAGGCCTTCCTCGTTGATGTGGGAGTGGCAGTCATCAGCACAGAAGAGTGACTAACTCACACAAGCATGTCCCATGATGACCCCATGAACATAGCAAATGCCTTGATTAGTGAGAATGAGTTCTAAGCCTTCTGGTCTACCAGGATCAGGTTTCAGCTCTTCTCTGCCTCTCACTTCAGCCTGCTCCCACAGAGCCCCAGAGTTGCGTGCTCTCCCAGCTCAACATGTCCCTTCATGCTCATCTTTGGTACCCTTCATCATTCGTCCCAGTCCCACTAACTTATCTTTCTCATGCTAACCAGCTCACAAAGTCATTTACTTGAAAACAGTGTCCAAAATGTTACCGGCCTGCTTTAAACATTAAATGCTCTTCACTTACTACTGAAATATTTTCAGGTTTTTCACATTTGAAGTTCACCTTGAATACTTATACTAAGCTTGATAGTATCTGAATTATCCTAGTTTGGGCATTTGTACCACAAGGGCTGTATTTAAGTAGATTTTTGTAAGAAAATAAAGTGTGGTTTCCTCCCCCTCTTGAAGTATAAGGTAGAGTGGCAGCTATTCAGAAAGAGTTCTTCCCACAAAGTTTCTCCTGGTTGACTCTCCCTGACCATCTTCAAACACAGTCTGACAATAGAAACATCCATCCTATAAATTATAGGCACGTGAGGAACTGGAGAGATGGCTCAGTGGGCGCGTGCACTTACTGTTCTTCCAGAGGACCCAAGTTCTGCTCCAGCATCCAAGTCAGGTGGCCCACAGCAGCCCACTCCAGGGAGTCTAGCACCCTCTTCTAGTCTCTGGGGGTACTCACAGACGTGACAAGCACACATACATTCCAATTTATTCCAATAAATAAGGCAAAAATAAAGATATAGACAAGTAAGTTATGATTCATAGTTTATGCAAAATCCAGGGATCTTTGAGTTGTATATTTTAGCAGTATTTATGGTTTATTGTCTTCTTTGAAAAAATAAATGTGGAGTAGTTGGAAAATTTTTCCTTTATTTCTTTAAGAAACAATTTGCTTTTATTTTATGTGTATGAGTGTTTTGCCTGCATGTATCAATGTACACCACACATGTGTCTGGTGCCCACAGACACCAGAAGAGGGTGTCATATACCCTAGAACTAAGTTAAAGATGGTTCTGAGCTACCATACAGATGCTAGGAATTGAACCTGGATCATCTGCAAAAGCAGCAAGTGCTCTTAACTGCTCAGCGATCTCTCCAGTGCTTGGGGAATTTTCCAGTGACAATATTTTAAGAGTGACTAGTTGTCTCACTCATCATGTTTATAGAGATCCCCAGAAAATCTTGAGAACTCTGAATGTGTTCTATTGTACTGAGAGATCTTATGATTTCTTTAACAGATCTTAAACATATACTCAAAACCTCACCTATCCTTTCTATGATAAATACTCTGGGGGGCTTCCTTCTTGAAGTTAATTAGGGAGAGTCTTTAATAAATCAAATAGTTTAGTATATTTAGTCTCTGTTTTGTAATTGCTTAGCAAAATCTGAATAAAAGTGTGATTAAAAAATACCCCTAGAAACCCTTTGTATTATTACATTATTGAAAGAAAATATTCATCTACTCAGCCTGTACCCTGTCTACTGTAAGCACTACGTTGTTGTAGGCGCTGGGCACAGGCTGCTCATGTTCCCTTCCTTGTGGAGCTCATGTTTAGTGGATGAGACAGATAGTAAGCTATAAATGTGAGGGCACACACACATTCAGAGAGTGAAGTCCAGCACTAGCTTCGGTGGTCTGAGTGGGGCTCCCTGGGGGTATGGCTTTTCACTTCTGATCTATACATAATGACAAGGAAAAAATTGTGGAAAAGTCCACCCCAGAGGCACCCCCGGCCAGGAGCAAAATACAAATGACAAAGACCCTGCCTGAGTTTAGGAAAAGCCTGGCAGGATCCAAGAACAGGAGGTTGTGAGCCTGTAATAAGAAAGGAAGTAGGGAGTAGATGGGGGTCTATCCCACAGAGGCGGTGAGGCGGGTCCAAATTGCAGAGCCTTGTGGAACCAACCCATACGGGGTCAGGTTTCTCTTTCCGTGTAAGAGGCAGTGCTGTGGGGTTTTGCGCAGGGATGTGGCATGATTTATGACTTCTCGGGAGGAGCTTGGTTGCTCGGAAGAAAGGCAGAAATGCTGAGCGCCATGAAGCTAATATAACAGGCCAGGTGAGAGACGGTGGCCATTTGCGGTAGAGATGGGGATATGGATAGGTTGCCCTGCAGCTGGAGTTCTGGAACGGGTCCAAGGAAGTGCTGGCGTAGACAGTGTGCACTGATTTGGGGATGGATGAGGAGTGGGAGGCAATTGCTTTTAATGCAGTCTGAAAATGAGTCGGCATGGAGACATATTTCGAGCATCCCATTTCCACTTTGCTCTGTATCCTACATTAAAAGTTACTGCCCATAGTCATTGTTATGGTGAAACGAGCTCCCGGCAAAAAATACCTCTGGCACCATCACAGTTTCTCCCTCTTCCAGTGAGCAGCAGTGAACGCAAAGAAATGCGTGGAGGAGATGACAGAAACGACCCGACCCGTAAAGCAGAAGGACAAGCAGAAACTAGTTGTCTCGCTAATTGGCATCTGTGTAGAGAAGTCTTTTGTAATCTCTGCAGAATCATGAAGTATTCCAACCTGCATTTAAAGCAAGTCTATTTCGTGCTTCTGTCTCTTGGCCCTCTGAGAAATTCTAGCGATAGCACACTTGGTGCAGGTGTTACTTCCTAAGTGATCTCTAGCTCCAAAGATCTTCTTTGGTTTTCCCCATTGGTGGAAGTCCCCATCCTCCTTTCTGCTGACTGTTAAAATCCCTGCAGGAGACTTTGAGGTGCAAATAGCCAGAGCAGCAACTCTGCCAAAATTTTGTTCGACAAATGCCTATATCCTTAAAACAAAATAACTTCAGTACACTGCGGTCTACCTGCCCACTCGGACAATCCCAGCACACAGTTCTGCAGTGTGAACTGAGCACCCTCCCACCCACATTGCGCAAGACCGACTCTCCCAGCAGCAGCTGTCGTCTCAGTATTTATCTCCCACTGCTGCTCCTCCCCCAGATGCTATCAAAGCTTCTCAGAGGGCTCTGCTTTTAGAACGCTCCAGAGTTTGCAGGTCCTCCATTAGACGTGTTCCTAGTTTTTGCTGATCTTTTAAAAATCTACTTGGACCGTTTCCGGATTTGAATTTGATCCACTAGTAGAATCACCTACTCCTCACGTACCCACCTGACATCATGACAGCGCCGATGAAGTCCCCAGCTGATGCCGTAGGGGAGGGGAGCCCTGAACTCACCTCTTGGACCCTGGCTTTCTGCTGCTCTGTCTCATGCACCTGCTGAACTGGTTCCAGCACTCAGGGAGCTCTGTTGTCTAGTTTCATTCATTACATCGTTTCAAAGTTGGGTTCAAGTTCTTTCCCTAGGGTCTTCTGTACCCTCCCACAGCCTAGGAGATGTGTCAAAGTTCAGCTATAAGTCCCCTGACAGCAGGAAGACCCATCTACCTCAGCGCACCCAAACATCTTTTGGAGAGGATATTGATTAATGTTACAAACTGACCGGAGTCTTGTCTTTGGCCAGCTGTGTTAGCTTATTACATGAGAAAGCATGCTTAAGGAACAATAAAACAAAACCAAAAGCAGAGGGCGGGGGCTGCAGAGACAGCTCAGCCATTAAGACTATATACTGATCTTCAGAGGACCTGAGTTCCGTTTCTAGCACCCACACTGGGGGGCTTACAATGATCTGTAACTCTAGTTGCAGGGAGTTCAGTGCCCTCTTCTGGTCTCCCTGGGCACTGCACTCACACACATACCACACACACACATGTGCATGCATACACATATGTATATTATAATCCAAAATATGTATGTACATATTATGTAAATTTATACATAACAAAATAAATCTTTTTTTAAAAGAGGTTTTATGTAAATATAGTCAGTAAAAAATATTCTCTGATGATTATTTTCAGCCTTCTTATAGAACTTCCTTTGTAGTAAAATCTTACAGACCTCTTAACTATAGTTCAGGTGGCACTTGCAGGGTCTGGAGCAGACACCTTACCCCTCTACTCTCCTAGTCCCTTCCCACCCCCACCCCAGAAGTGTCTAGGAAATTCTGAGAATCTTTAGGATCCAGCTGGACCATCTCGCGACTGTAAAGATTTCAGAAATGGAGAGAGGTGTTTGTGTTACTAGCTGATCCTTAGCGAATCCACATCTCTGACCCTTGGATGCCTTTTCAGCCTCCCAGCCTCCACTATCCCTTCTGGCAGAGATGCATACTGAGGGCCATGGTTTCTCCTTCACTCTGATCTGCCCTGCCTTCTTCCACCACCACAGCCTTCTTCATGAGAGCCACATCTGTTCTATTCGGTCTTTCTGTTTCTTCCAAGGCTCACTCTTTCTCATATGATAAAAGCCTTCAGCACTTAGCTGTGGCCTCCTGGTTGCTCCTGCAGAGCTGTGCCCCCTCTTTACAACTCCGTGGAAAAACACTTGCTTGTAGCCCCTCTCATCCCCAATTCATCCCCATCTCCCAGTCACCAGCCACCTCCTGCCCTTTGACACCAGATTCAGATCTCAAAGCCTTAGAAGAACCCTCTAGGCCCCTGCTTCTGAGTCCCACTGTTCCCTCATGTAGTAATGAGGAGGAGCAGGCTGTGTCCCACCATCCCCCAGCTCCCAGAAACCAGCTAGCTTATACCCGAAATAACCACACGAAAATTATATTAATTTAATTACTGCCTGGCCCATTATCACTAGCCTCTTGTTGGCTAACTCTTACATCTGATTCAGCCCATTTCTAATAGTCTGTGTGTCACCACGTGGTAGTGGTCTTACCGCGAATCATTCAGCATGTCTGACCCTGGCAGCTTCATGGAGGCTCTCCCTGAGCCTTCCCTATCCCAGAATTCCATTATGTCTACTCCGCCCACCTAAGGGCTACCCTATCGAAAGGCCAAGGCAGTTTCTTTATTCAACCAATGAAAACAACAGAAATACAGATGGACCCTCCTACACCACCCTCAGAGGGTAAATATACTGCTGCCCCGTATTATCCTCCGAGCTTACTGCTCAGTCCTCTGCTCTACGCCCATCACTCAGCCCTGTGACCTTGATCTCTGTGTCTGTCTCTTCCACTTAAATAAAACTGGTCAAAGGCAGAGACAGCTGTGGAGGGGATGCTTCTCTTTTGATGTTAGCTTCCAACTCATCTGGCAGATGCCCAGCACATAAAGACGCTCACCATTTGAAGGACGAATCACTGTTACTCACCACAAATAAGGTTTTTTGAACTGTGAGCAGTGGTTGCTTCCTAAATCATCTCCATACTAATAAAAGCAGAAGTTATTTTTTCAAAGCCTTATTTGTTACAAGACGTTAGCACTCTCACTATTCAAATGAGAGCTCAGGGTTTTAAGGAGAATTTTGCTTGTTGAGATTATCAGAGTGTCCACTGTCCTTGGAAGTCTTTCCACCCGAGTGGAATTTGCTGTGATCTCAACAAGCTTCAGTGTGCAAAACTGATTGACTTCATGTTGCAAGGATCAGAGGGTCGTCCTGGGAGGGTGTGCATGGTGGAGGCCCGGATGTGGCACATGGTGGTGGGTTTTAATGACCCCGCTCACCTGAAACTCATCTTTCTGCAGGTGATGTGTCACCAATCAGTATGTCCCCCATCAGCCAGTCCCAGTTTATTCCACTCGGGGAAATCCTTTGCTTGGCCATCTCGGCAATGAACTCTGCAAGGAAGCCTGTCACCCAAGAAGCACTGATGGAACACCTGACGACGTGTTTCCCAGGTAACAGGAGAGAATGGCATTCTCTCTAAATGGATGTGGGTTATGGATGTGGGTTATGGATGTAGGGTGTGGGCTCCAGGACTTTAAAGGGACACTAGGGAAAAAACTTTCACCCAAACCGACTATATCCTTTCCTTCTGTGACTTAATAACAATCACAAAGTCACTCCTTTAGGTACAGTACTTTTTATTTTATTCTTATTTATTTTGATATTTTGATATAATACATTTTAACTTGATGCTTAGGAGAAAAAAATTAAGCCAGCATTGTAAGAAATAGTGAAAATGACCAAGAGTCCACTCATTCATTGCAGTTCAACTTTCCTTAAATATATAAACTTGGGGTTCATCAGAAACAGCTGCAATGTTTAGTCCCAAGAGTTCAGCTACAGAAATGATGTCTAAAATAAATATGCCCTGCATGTTTGTGTTATGATCTGATGAGCCTTAATAAAATGTTACTTCATGAATTGAAACTTCATTTTTAAAAGGAAAAAAATTGCTTTTTCCCCCTTAAGTATTACAAAATGAAGACAGTAGGTGCAGCTGCAGTGTAAATGGTTGCCGATGAGTCTAGTGGTCAAGCTGTTTGGTGTGGTCTATACTAAACACCCATGCCCCATCTCCATGGAGGCACCCACTACTCCCCTCCAGCGTCGTTCCCCTGCCAGAGTTACCAAGTCTGGTGTTACAAGCGAATTTCAAAATCCCGTTTGCTGTGAAATCTCTACATTTCCTTAGGTACAGGCAATTTTCTGTGCATGTATATTTTAACATGTATAACTAGGTGGAGGCCAACCTGATCTGCAGAGCGAGTTCCAGGACAACCAGGGCTTTTTACATAGAGAATGCTTGCCTGAAAAAAAAAAAGAAAGGAAAAGAAAAAAGATATAGATGGGCAGTGTGTACCTTATGGGACTGCCAGTTTGCCAGCTTGGTGAATACTATACCCCTTTCTAGACTGAAATAGAAATCACATTAAAAATAAATGCATGATCTACTTAATGTTCATTGAGCTTTCAAAGAGACGTCAGTAATATACGCTGTTGGCTGAATCTGCTTTGGCTACAGAAATACTGAGTGTTAAGTAACCAGACAGCTAAAGACAAGCAACAATAAGCATTTGCCTAGGTCCTGAGTCTAAGGATGCCCGGGAGTAGGCTGGCACTTAGGAAGGTGAGCCTCTGCTGTCTACACTGCTTGTCTTTGGGAAAAAACAATGCTTGACCCTTGGCCCTAATGCATTGATGAAGCCAAGGTGTAGCAAGTGTGTGTGAGCATACACACACACACACACACACACACACACACACACACACACACGGAATGGATAGAAGAACCAACTCTATGAGGATCATGAACATGACCAACCACCCTCCATCTCTATACATTTTCTTTGGCCTCAAAGAAGCGATGCATTTCCTTCCCAGTAATTTCCCATTCCTTTCTTTTTTCTTCTTAAAGTTTCTGTTTGATTATGGTTCTTTCTGGTTATGATTTTTGTTTGTTTGTTTGTTTGTTTTTAGTCTTTCGAGACACAGTTTTTCTGTGTAGCTCTGGTTGTCCTGGAACTTTCTCTGTAGACCAGGCTGGCCTCGAACTTAGATCTTCCTGCCTCTGCCTCCTGAGTGCTGGGATTCAAGGCCACCATGCTCTCCCCATCTATTTTCAATGTCAGTGTTTTTATATTATATATGCTATTCAAACAGTAGCATCAACCTACACTTGCAACCTATAAATTATCTTAAATGTTATAACATTTTATTATCTCCAAACAGCCTTCACTATTTGTTCCCCTTTTCTAGCTACCCAGCATGCCTTTCCCACTGGTAGTAAGACACGCAGCTCCCTAGGTAAGAGAGGGCAATACTCTTGGCAAACAGCATCCTCTGGTACAGGACAACCCTTCTCCCTGCTGTATACCTAGGCCACTGCTTCGGACAGCGAACAGTCCAGCTGCTTTCAAAGTCATCAGCTTGTTAGTTTCACAGCTTCACGAGGAGCCATGTGACTTTCTCAGAAGTGGTTCCATTCCTCCCACAACTATAAACCAGGAAAGAATGCAGAGCCCGTATGCAATAGTAAAATGCTCGTCACTGCTGAGCAACAAACAGTGCCACCAAGCTACAAGACACTGTAGCAAAAACGAGTCCCTGGCAGAGTAGTAACTGCTTTGCCAAGTTTGATGGTAAGGAGGCGTTATCTAAAGTTCCCATCTGTGTAGTGCTGGGGACTATTGGCCCGACTCAGGAATTTGCAGTGACACTGTGTAGACTTTGCAAAGGGTGGAGCTTTTCAAAAGCCTAGTAGCACCTGTCTTTGTGAATAAAGTTTTATTAGAACACAGCCATTCCTGATAACTCTCTGCTCCTTGGATGTAGGGGCAGAGTTGAGGAGCTGCTGCACAGGTCACATGACTCACAAAGCCTACAATATTTACTAACTGGCCCCTCAACCCCTGGTCCAGGACATGCTAATAATTATTCTAATTCTTCTTTAGTAATAGCTACTTTTTCCCTTTAGTTTTGTTTTGTTTTAAAATTTTGATTTTTTGGGACACAGCCTCACTGTGTACACCACACCGGCCTTGAGCATTATCATCCTGCCTCTACAGATGTATACCATTATGCCTGACTTAATAGCTCCACACATTTAACTAGTATTTCCTAAAAAAGAAGATTTTTCTTGGCTTACCTGCCCTCTTTTCTTTTCCTCTTCCTTTTATTTGTTGCTTTTCATCAGTTATGCCAGAGCAAAACATCACTGAGAATTAAAAATTGTTTTAAATTAAAGTTCATTTTCAGTGACAGTACTAAAAGTCTGGAGGGTTTTTAAATACCTTTTTTGTTTTAAAGGTAAGGCTATTTACTTCTTTTGTAGTTTACTACTTGAAAAAGAGATGTTGAAATACAACAGTATTATTAAAGTATTTGAAATCTTATATTTGATGCATGTTTTATAAATAAAAAGGATAATTTCAAACATGACCTCTCACTGTTTCAGACATCTGTATTCCAAAGAGTAAAAATGTACTTGAAAGAAAGGACAGAATGAGTCTTTTTAATATAAATTGAACTTTGAAAGTCAGTTCAGCAACTTCTGTGTACCAGTTTCCATTACAGAATTACACGTGCATGTGTGCTTGGAGGGGTGGGTAGTGTGGACTGTGTGTTTGTGTGTGTGTGTGTGTGTGGTGGTGGGCTGTGTGGTGTGTGTGTATCTATGTGTGTGTATGTGTGGTGGGCTGTGTGTGGTGTGTATGTGTGTGTATGTGGTGTGTGTGTGTGTGTGTGGTGGGCTCTGTGTGGGCTCTGTGTGTGGGCTCTGTGTGTGTGTGTGTTGGGCTGTGTGGGGTGTGTGTGTGTGTGTGTGTGTGTGTGTGTGTGTGTGTTGAGAGAGACATGGCCCTGCTGGGCCTTGTGCATGTCAAGCAAGTCTCCTACCACAGAACCACACCCTCAGCCTAAGAATATTCCTAAAGATCTTAAAAGAGTACTTGTTTTTCATTCTCCTAAAGAACTGCTCACCCACTCATCCAGGATGAGTGCTCAATTACATTGGGCTAATCCCTGTTAGGGTGGCTCTTTCTGCAAGGAAGGCCAACTCACTTCAGGGACGTGGAAGACTGTGGGACAGCATGGGGAGTTGGAGCTGGCGTTAGCATCAGCTGCAGGATGTTAGTATGCCCATTCCATGCATGCACGTGGGCATCACTTTGTCAGGTTAACACAAGTGTCTGGCAGAACTCAGGGTGAGATCAAGGGCTAGAAACATCAGTTACTATACTAAGACTTAATGGTAACAAGTATAATGTTTTACAACTTTCAGTTGAACCAGATAAACCAAGGTGGAAGTGTGAAAATAGATTGCATGGCAAGGGAGAATGTGGTTGTGGTTTCTGTCTTCAAAGTAAACGCTGTTTGCCTGGTGTCGCTGAGAATCCCCAGGCATGGAAAGCATAGTTTCTCTCTTGTCCCTTCATTGAGGAAGAGCTAGAGAAGTTTTTCTTAATGGTAATTAGCATATATTATGTTATGGTCATGGTTTTGTATAAATCTATGGGTTTTCCAAGACCAGCAGTAAGGATTGCTCTTAATATGATTCACGGGCTAGAGAGCTGGCTTGGCAGTTAAGAACACTCGCTGCTCCTCTCAGAGACCCAAGTTAGGTCCTCAGCGCATGAGTTGGGCAGCTCACAACCACCTGATAGTTGAGTTCCAGAAGATCTGAAGCTCTCTTCTGGCCAGTGCAGGTACCCACACATATTTGGTGTATACACACACACACACACACACACACACACACTTAAGAGGAAATAAAAAGAAGTATAACTTACCTTTCTTTAGTAACAGTCAAGGTAAATTAATTAATCATGAGGTGTTTTTTTTTTCATTTTATAAAGGGTTTCTTTATATAGTCCAGCCTGATCAGAAACTACTATGTAGCCCAGGCTGGCCTCGAACTCACTTCAGTCCTCCTGATGAGTTCTGAGATTACAGGCATGAGCTATTACTCCCTGCTAAATATATATATTTTTATATATATATATATATATAAACAAACTGTGGGTTTTTATAATTGAAACTTACCATAGAAGATTCGATTTTTAAGCCCAGGTTTGTTGTGTGGGCATTGTGCCCACAGCTTCGTCATCTGAGAGCACAGTATGGCGTGTGTGCTCATCTTAGGAGTCGTATTCTGAATGGGGTCTTCTGCCATTCAACAGCAGACTCTGGCTCCCGGGAGGATGAAAAAAACTCTCAAGTTGCTTACCTTGTGTGTAGCTATTTTTTCTTTTATGACGGCACCCAAGAATTGCGTGGTTTGGAGTAATATCACGAATTTCATTAAAAAGAGTTTCTATTTTGTACTGGTATCAAAGAATTTAAAAACAAGCTTTATCACACCAGTCTTCTACTTAGTTGTGGAAAAAAATCAGTGTACATTTATCAAGAATAGATCATTAAATTAAAGAAAGGCATGCAGCTAAAAGATTAACTGCATTTAGCCATACGATGTGTGTGAACCTCTCCCCCCTTGCTAAGGATTCCTCCAAAGGTGGGTGCTGTATGTGAGCCTCTCTCCTCTTGCTAAGGATATCCCCCAAAGGTGGGTGCTGCATTGCACCCTGAGAATGCCAGTTCTAATGTGTTAGATCCCATTTTCATTGTTTGGCAGGGTTGAGGGCACAAAGATTCCCCAGCTCACTCAGCGGTTCTGGTTGCTGCGACACATCATTTGAAGGTAATCTGGGTTTCCATGGCTCCTGATCCAAAATTGAAAGCAGTGGCTGGCATGTATTGAGTACTTGCTCTCTGGCACACACACTGTTGTGCACGCCCCAAACTTGTGTACATTTCTATCAGCTCTGTGAGAACAGATGCCTCAGTGGCTAGGTTACCAGCTGCCTTAATGATACCACTGGGGAGGGCTGTTACAACAGACAAGGAGATCAACCAACACGAAGGAGTGCACAGTTCTGGAAACCAGAAATCCAAATCACTATGTCAGCGGGGCTGTCTGCTCCCTTCTAAAGGCTGTGAGGGAAGCATATGTCCCAAACATCTCTCCTTGACTTGTGGATGGCCATCTTTGACTGTGTTTTTCATGCTATCTTCCATCTATGCCTCTGTCTGTGCCTTTTTCCCCTTTTCAGAAGGGCATTACTCCTAATGGACTATGGCCCACTCTACTGACCCCATTTTAACTTTACTATTTCTGCAAAGACCCTAGCTCCAAACGAAGGCTACTGGAGGAGTGAGAATTGTAAGGTGTGAGTTTGGCAGGGAGGCACTGACTTCTTATAACAATTGAAGCTTGTAAAAAGAAAAGATTTATTTAGGGTCATAGTTGTAAAGGTTTCAGCCTGTGGTTAGATGGGCTCATTCCTTCCAGGTCTATGGTGAGTCTGCTTTCTGTGGTAGGATCACGGCCCAGGAACAAAGGAGAGAGGAAGACACCTGGGCCACATAGAGCCCATCAAGGGCCCCATTGACCTAAAGACTGTCCCATTAAATTCAACCTCCTAGAAGTTCCACCAACCCCCAATAGCAACAAGCCAAGGGTCAAGCTTTTAACATGTGAGTTTTAGGGAACGTTCCAGGTCTAAATTACAGTAAGGAATGAGGTGGAAAAAGAATGACCAATGTGACCAATAACACCATTATCAAAGACAGCGAGACTTCCAATCTAACAGTCTGGCCTTGGCATCCAGGCTTGCTTTCACTGTCTACACTGTACTGCTCTGACTATGGTGCGCGAAACTGCCATTTTTGTGGGTCAAGTATTGGCGGTATTTATATGGTTTGATCTGGCCTGTTTCTAGATCAGACCATTCAGATCATTTCTGAATGTGCCTGACACTGGCAAATGCAGAATATCCAAGAGATAATAGAAGTGACCTACAGCTTGGAGGACGTGCACTTTCCTAATTTTTATCTTTTCAGGTAGGGAGGACCTAAGCATCTACGTGAATACCCCGAAAAGCTAAGTGCACTGTGGCACAACGAAACACATGCCCTGCCCACCCCTGTATTTATGTTCTAGCAAATGCAGATATTTGGGACTTAGTGATCGAACCGAGACTGTCTCCATGTATATTCACTAGTGTGTGGGTTAGGGCTCAATGGTTAGAAACAAGGAAACCCACTCTTGCCAAGGCCAGCGTTCGTATCTAACTGTGACTACGGCAGTAGACAGTTTCAACATGCAGAGTGGTGAACTTCAAAGTCACAAGACATGTTGAAGAGTGGTTCAGTTCTGTGTGCAGGACTGAGTTCTCGGGGTGCTCCCCACCATCCACTCCGACATGTCTCTTGTTGTCCTTATTCAATTCGTGTTTAGGCAGTCATGGGGAGATTTTAGGGATATAGCTATGGGTGACTAAAGGATGTGAGAAACTGTGTCTTGCAGGGAAGAGTACCCAATTATTTGCCCAATACAAATGTCAACTCTGAAAACATACATGGGAGTAACATTTTATAAACCAAGTGGCTTTTGTTAAGTGTATGCATATGCATATACATGTTCGTTCATATAATAACTTCCATAAAAGCAGAAGGTGTGAATTTGAAAAGGAGCAAGGCATGGTATACAGAAGGCTTGGAGGGAGGAAAGGAAAGGGAGAAATGCAATTATAATCTCAAAATTAAAAGAAGTTTTAAAAAGGAGTAGTCAAATTTAGTTACCCTTTTATAAAATTTATAAAAATTAATTTTAATTTAACTTAATCTTTTAAAAATTGGCACATAATAAAGTTTCTCTCTCTCATTTTATTATATAATGTTCTTATTGGAAAAAATGCCATAAATTTATGTCACTGCATGGGAAACTTTTTGTTTTCTTGTCCTTTCTAAAATAATCTCTCTTTCAAGATGTTCAAGAAAGGCTTTGTAGCAGTGACAACTAAGTCTGTCTAACTTCCTTCTCTCTCCTGCAGCAGTGATTTTCCTGGTGTGGCCTCAGGATCTAAGCAAGGTCTCACGCTTGCTGGACAAAGCTGTCTAGCATGTGTCTGCATCCCCAGTGCTCTCCGTTTTACCTTTTCACTCCCTAGGTTGTACCGTGCCTAGGAGTCATCTGAGAAAACTGGGGTTCACACTAAACATAACGAACACCTCTGAAACCTGCTTCCCTGCCCTGGGGTGGTACTTCAAATCTGGCAATGTTCACAGGACTCTAAAAATCAGGGCTCCTCACCTGTCCCTTCTCTCTCACAAACATCTCTGTTCTTGTCCTTAGGTGTTCCAACCCCAAGCCAAGAAATCCTACGGCATACCCTAAACACACTGGTACGGGAGAGGAAAATCTACCCAACTCCAGACGGCTATTTCATTGTGACCCCACAAACTTACTTCATCACACCTTCCCTCATAAGAACTAACAGTAAGTGGTACCACTTGGACGAGAGGGTACCTGACAGGTCTCAGTGTACCTCTCCACAACCGGGAACCATAACGCCCTCTGCCTCAGGCTGTGTCAGGGAAAGGACATTACCCAGAAAGCACTGCGACTCTTGCCACTGCTGCCGAGAAGACGTGCACAGCATGCATGCCTCCACTCTGCAGAGGAAACCCGCGAAGGACTGCAAAGACCCCTACTGCCCTCCTCCACTGTGCCAGGTGCCACCCACTGAAAAAAGCAAAAGTACTATAAATTTCTCATATAAGACAGAAACTCTCTCGAAACCTAAAGACGGTGAGAAACAGTCCAAAAAATTTGGCCTCAAATTATTCCGGCTGAGTTTTAAGAAAGACAAGACCAAACAGCTGGCCAATTTCTCTGCCCAGTTTCCTCCCGAGGAGTGGCCCCTGCGAGACGAGGACACGCCAACAACCATCCCCCGGGAGGTGGAGATGGAGATCATAAGGCGTATCAACCCGGACTTGACGGTGGAGAATGTCATGAGGCACACGGCACTGATGAAGAAACTTGAAGAAGAAAAGGCTCATCGGAGCAAGGCCGGGTCCTCTGCCCACCACAGTGGACGGAGTAAAAAGAGCCGGACTCACCGAAAGTCCCACGGGAAGTCTCGGTCCCACAGCAAGACCCGAGTGTCGAAAGGCGATCCTTCCGATGGCTCACATCTGGATATCCCGGGTGAGAGGGAGTATGAATTCTGCGACCCCCTAACCAGGGCCCCCAGAGAGGGCTGCTTCATCATCGAACACAAAGGAGACAGCTTCATCATGCACAACAACACAAACGTGATCGAGTCCCATTTCCCCATGACGCCAGAGTGGGATGTATCTGGAGAACTGGCCAAAAGGAGAACGGAGATGCCCTTTCCTGAACCTTCCAGGGGAAGCTCCCACTCCAAAGTGCACCGAAGTCACAGCCATACCCAGGACCGGAGGTCCAGGAATGAGAGATCCAACAAGGCCAAGGAGAGATCCAGGTCAATGGATAACTCCAAAGGCCCCCTGGGCGCTTCTTCTCTCGGGACTCCGGAAGACCTGGTTGAAGGCTGCAGCCAAGATGACCAGACCCCCAGCCAGTCCTACATTGACGACAGTACCTTACGGCCTGCGCAGACTATTGGTCATCAAAGGGCTCTTATATCCTCTGCCAGCTATAAAGAGGTGTGCATTCCAGAAATAGTTGGTGGCAGCAAGGAACCTTCTAGTGCTTGTAGCCTTTTGGAGCCAGGCAAACCCTCCGAGAGTATGCCGTCCTACGGAGAACTCAGCCCTTGCCCAGCAAAAACAGCTGTGGACGACTATTTCCAGTGCAACACCTCTAGCGAGACTGTGCTCACAGCACCGTCACCTTTGGGGAAGAATAAGGAGGACCATGACACATTGACCCTGGTGGAGGGGGTAAAAAAACTGTCTCCGTCTGAGAGGCAGACCCCTCATTCTTCCAGGGAACCTGTTGGGCACAAGGAGGAGTCACCAAAAGGGCCAGGTGGGGGCCCTGCTGCCTCTGGTGGTGTGGCAGAGGGGATGGCCAATGGGCGCCTTGTCCAACATCATAGCGCAGAACCCAGCAGCCTGGACAAAAGGAAAGAAATCTTCAGTAAGGACACACTGTTCAAACCCCTCCACAGCACCTTGTCGGTAAACAGCTATCACAAATCCAGCTTGTCCCTCCTCAAATCACACCCGAAGTCACCTGCTGACACACTGCCAGGCCGATGCGAAAAACTGGAACCTTCCCTTGGGACATCCATGGCCCAAGCCATGCCTCCGTCCCAGCGTCAACAGGAGTCTGGAGGGAACCAGGAGGCCTCTTTTGACTATTACAATGTCTCCGATGATGACGACTCCGAGGAAGGGGCCAACAAAAACACAGAGGAGGAGAAAAATAGAGATGATGTGGGCACCATGCAGTGGCTCCTTGAGAGGGAGAAGGAACGAGACCTACAGAGAAAGTTTGAGAAGAACCTCACCCTCCTCACCCCAAAAGAAACTGATAGCAGCAGCAACCAGAGAGCCACCCATTCAGCTCGCCTGGACAGCATGGACAGCAGCAGCATCACGGTGGACAGTGGATTCAACTCCCCACGGTAGGGAGAGGTGTCCCTCTACACCTGCATACACCCCGCCGGGGCCCGGTCCGGGGGCTGTATGCAGAAAACTGACTTCAGTCTCAGGCTGTGAATGAGGGCTGTGAGTTGTGTGACTTGTGTTGTTAACAACCTGTTTCTAACTTCTTTTTCAGGAATTGAAAAAAAAAAATGTTTCTGCAGCTGTAGAGATCACCAATCTGGACTGGTGGGTTGGTCCCTTCCCGAAAGCTTGTCTCAGTCTAGTGTGACTGAGACCAACACTCCCTGCGGTTTCTTCTGTTTGTGTTGCCCAGGAGAAGGGAATTTTTTTTAATCCTTCAAAAAAAAAATAAAAATAAGTAACTTTCTGAGTACAAATAATATAGTCAGTGGGAAGAAAGGGTTGGGTAGTAAAATCGATGCTAGGATAATGGCCCCTCTAGTGAGAATATAATAATGGTCTTCACAGTATTTCCAAAGGATCTAAAAGCTTGGTACCACTCTAATACCTATGCTGTGTGTATTCTGTTCTGCCTGCTCAGATGTCTTCCTCTTCCGCCTGTGTGTGGATGGAGACATGGAAGCTTGTTCTCACATGAAAGTTAAGGGGCCATACTCTGTGAGAGCAAACAGTTGCCGGCACTTTCGCTTCCCCGCCCGTAGAATTGACGGTGTCTGGACACTGTCGCTTTGTAGTCTTGCTAGTTCAGCAGTACTGGCGATTCGGAGTGTATAAAACCCGACGGTCCTTGCCTACGCACTGAGGTTGCTTAGGGGTAACAAACACAAACCCAGGGACGTCCCAGCTCCTGTTTTTCTCCGTAACTCTTTCTTCTCCTTAAACAGCAACTTGGAACCTACATCTTGCTTCTAAACTCTTCTCCAGATTGGTGACTCTAAGGTGCAGAAATGCTACTCAGACATGCATATTCCTCATCATCTCCAATTCCCAAGATATGATAGCATTTATAATCATAAGTACCCACATAGGTACTTCATATGTGCTCATTTATGTTATTAAGAATTACAATTCATTCCATTGTGATTATTGCACCCTATTGCTGGGTAGCTTGGGGACACATCATCCCAAAGTCAGACTTGGGGATTATTATAATATTTATTCCATAATTAGGCATTTGCTATTTCTTGAAGGACCAGTTCTTGACTTATTATTGTTCCTATTTTGATTATGTAACCTTTTTTACCCCAAGTTTACACAGAAATGGAAGTTCCAATGTCTAGTGCACATCTTACCAGAGTTGGCACTCTGGAAAAGTACTTGGGAATCCAGGAGCCTGGGCCTCTCAGTGCATTAAGGATCCTTAGAAAACCCCGGGGAGCAGTGGCCCTGGCCTTTTTAAAGAATCTGTTTTGCTAAATTTTTCCCCCTCCCACATAAGATTTTATTTTCCGATTAGTTTCTCTGTCCTTGGCCACCGATTTTCCTGTTCTGTACCTTTTCCTCTCTTGAAAACCCTAGCAGTAGGAGCCAGATAATTGGAGGTCTGTGGTAAAAGTTCAAAGCCATTGCTTATAGGAAAGATGGTTTACTTGCTTGTATTTTATACTCATTATTTCTTGTCATGGAGACTCCTCTGCCTAATGCTTTTCTTATTATACTTTCATGCCCTTCACATTGCCCCTCAGCACCCCGACTTCAGCAGTAAATAGTGGTACTCCCAAGACTGTTATCAAGGAGATGTTGGGAGTGAGTGCTTCCTAACCCTTTATAATATTGAAAAGTTTTGTTTTTTTAGCGATGAAAAGAAGTATCTATGAGACAGTTGAACCAGTATCTTCAAAGAATATATTATCTTGAAACTTGGGCTGTGTAACATAGAATTTATAAGTGGATAGCTTATAGAAGTTGGTTCTCATTTTTAAATAGGTACTTAAAAGTTAAATGCCTTGCCATTGTAGAAGGAAACATTAATTCTAAAGAGAGAGAGAACTCTTAGTCACAGGTTTGTCTAGTAGTACTTGATTGGATCTCCTTTCCGGGAAAATTTAGATCTCCCAAAAACTTTAGGCAGCATGCCTAAAAAAAAAAAAAAAGAATTCCCAATTTTGCTGTTTTATACTGAAAACCCTTTAGTTAAAAGTGGGGTGACAGGCTTGCTTTCTATGCACTTAAATAGATTCACAAGCTGCCTTTCTATGCCTGAGAGAGAACAGAAAAGAACCCCAGACTTGCAGGGCTTTCACCGTGAGTGGTACCCGGTAAAGTGCTGCTGCTGCTCCATTACCGTGAGGAGCGTGAAGTTTAAGTTATTTGTGGGGATCGTCCCTTAAAATAGGCCACTAAGCAATTATGATTCTCCTGAGACAAATGGTTTTTCTCTACATTTGAAGGATTTGGTGCTGACCTGGACATCATGTTTAGCCACGTTTTCAGTCCCGTTTGTTGGAAACTAAAGAGTATATAAAACAAACAAACAAACAGAACCCTAAAAGGATAGAAACTTTAGCTGTGCTGTGAGAAGTCATATTGAAATGAAAAGTCTTGATCTTGAAACGAAAAGTTTCAAATGCAAGACCCCCAAATTGGCTGAGCAACATTAGCACAACTGCCAGAGACAGGACACGCCGCCATGGGCGTGTGCTCTGGAAAGAGGATGAATAGTAGAACCACTTAGTGAATCTGTCCTCCCACCTAAGAAGTCCTAAGCCCTCCCTTCCCCCTCCTTTTTTCCCTCCCACTGCCCCCTCTCTCTGAGACATGATCTCTCTTCACAGCTCTGACTGTCCCTGGAACTCGCTCTGTAGACCAGGCTGACCTCAGATTTGCACAGATCCCTCTGGCTCTGCCTCCAGAGTGCTGGGATCAAAGGTGTGCACCATGGCTCCTGGCCTAAATAGCTCATTTTAAAGGTTGCATTCTATTATTTGTTTTCTCTTCCAAATTAAATTTGAGAAGTATTTTACTACCAAATTTGCCATAAATATTAGATGGATATCAGTATATCCAGATCTCTCCATATGAATGTCACAAACGGTGCTCATGATTCCAACTGTAATGAAATATAGTCTTTTCAAAAACTGGATTACTGTGCATATTTATCCCTATGAGTGCATTGGATGTAGCTCAAAGGTGGCCAAAGGTGTCTTGCAAAGATGTATCTTAACTAACGTGTCATGTTGGAATGATTTATGCTTCTAGTTCCAAGCACACTATACAGAATACAGCAGGCACTCGGTAAACGTTAAGCTGATTCCTCAAAAGCTATTTTAAAAATAGGTCCTTTGGACCTTACAATTCAGTTTCCTATAGAAAAAAAATGTCATTTGTGATCATTAGATTCCCAAGCTGATCTACAGTAGTGATTTAAATGAGATGTGTAACAGAAATAGCGCTTCCCTAGCTTTTTACTGTGCCAATCCATCAGGGCTTATTCCTCTTCCACGGTCACTCTGTAAGTAGGTAAATCACAGTTCCCTCCACTATAGACATGAGGAAGTTATTCTCATGGACCAGAGAGCTCAGTGTGTAAAAGATCCTAATACAGAATCCATATTAGGGAAGACCAGAAATGACTCCCACAAACTGTCTTCTGACCTTTGCACGCATACCATAGTGTGCACCCCCCACCCCCCCACACTAAATAGATCTTTTTTTAAAGTCACTACTGTGACTGAAATGTGCCATAAAACCTTTGGGATTCAGCATGTGCGTTGCCCTCATCCTTCCTCCACCGATCCCACACCCCAGACACAGCTCTGGGAGAACTACTGATGGGTTTTC
This sequence comes from Dicrostonyx torquatus, assembly GCA_028555095.1. Lineage (NCBI taxonomy): Eukaryota > Metazoa > Chordata > Mammalia > Rodentia > Cricetidae > Dicrostonyx > Dicrostonyx torquatus. Next base: position 3,682,745 of record JAQHUG010000190.1, on the reverse strand, counting down.
TGGAGAAAAAGGCCAGGCAGGTAAACAGGTAAGTTAGGTATTTTCTATCCTAAGAGGCATTTTGTAGCATTCTTTAGTTACGCCCACCTAACCAGAATCTTGGTGGAAAAACTTGGCTTAGCTCATTAAACGCATTAATCCTCTACATTCAGAACAAGTATTGGGGGTTTTGTTATTGTCGTTTGTTTGTTTGTTTGATTGATTGATTGATAGTCAGTGAACATATTGCCTTTTTAAACATTTAATTCCTGGCTTCTTGATGATGAAGACTCGGGTCGCTAAGGGATCAGAATTAAATACCACGTTGGAAGTGGTTAAGGGAGGAGGCGATGTCTTGACTGGGGTTGCTCACACGATAGCTAGGTTTAGCTGGCTTAGACTAGGTACAGAGACCAGGTGAACTTTGAATCTAGCCAGTGTTTTGAGAATGGTTTTGATTTCTCTGCTCTGTGTAAGTGGGTAAATTTCTTCAAGTCACCTCGAGGATCTTAAATACAGACCCTTCTCCCTCCCTCTCAGTCTGCTGAGTGATCTTATTTATGCTGTTGTCCTGACTTTTCAAACATGGATGTTTTAAATCTCCTTTTGTAGTGAGAAAAGATTCAAATATTTCCAACTTGGAAATCTTAAGCAGAAGTACTGAAGTTTTAAAGATCACCTCATCCTTAAGAAATGAAAATATTCCTACCAAAGGGAGACAGGAATGAACTACAGCTTCACAAATCCATGGGAAAGGGGAGATGCTCTTTATCTGAACATATAGTTGTGTTTTAACTGAAGCGTTAAAATAGAGACAGGGATATAAAATATTTACAAATAATTTCATTCTATCCCTGTGGCGAAGTCAGCTAGTGGCATACTTGAAGTCCACCCACCATGTTAACATCTAACCAAAAGCAACAAAAACAGTGGAATCTTTCGGTCCAATTATGGAGTTTATTCGAGAGCCATGATGTCTGAATTCTCAGCTTTGGGCGAAACCATCACACAGGTATGCGTATTCTTTGTCAAAGCCAGTGTGATGGCCATGTGTCGTATTATATTTTGAAGTCATTTTCTTAAAGAGCAGGGGAAGCCACACATTTGGTAGTCAGAAGCCCTTTACTGCGTGAGCTGCGGTTCGTGTCTCCCATGATTCCCAGGGCCTGGGCTGGAAGGGTACAGGCAGACTATCAGTGGAGACGCATACCGATATGACTTCATGAACAACAGAGGAAATCCATTAGCTCTGTCATTTGCTCTTCCTTCTGGGCTCAATATGTAATTGTTTATGTTCAAAGCAAAAGCAAAACCAAAACCAACCCTTTTTACTCTTCTAGCACTCGGGAGAGCCTGGCTTCCAACACATCAAGCATTGTTGAAAGCAACCGCCGTCAGAACCCTGCTCTGAGTCCGGCCCATGGCGGAGCTGGTCCAACCTTCAACTTCCGCGCAAGTACGGATCCCCCGACCAACGAAGCTGAGAAATTACAGAAACCTTCCAACTGCTTGCAAGCTTCTGTTACTAGTGTATGATTGTCCCTCTGCCTCAGACCTTCTGTCTTGTCTGATACAGTAACGTTTACGACAATTGGGGCTGACGTTTACATCTCTGCAAAGACAAACATCTCAAGCACAGCTTGGGGGTCACTTGAGCTGTGCTGCTAAGTAGGCTAGGGCAAAAAAAAAATCTTTATTTCAGAGTATTGCTTTTCACATTTATGGCTCTGTAGCAACCGAATAGCAGTAGGGGAGATATGTATGCTTCTGCTTCACTAACTGTATCTGAACACACGTAGGCAAGTCTAAACACTGTAAGTGGAACATGCATTTTTTTAATGTCATGCAGTTGCCAATTCCATTTTGAAATGCCACAGATGTGTGTTGCTCCCAGCCGATGGGGAATGGGGCCAGGAAACTAATCCTTGACAACTGCCCCCCCCAAAAGCCAAGTCACCACAAAATGTAAATGTGAGGGTGTCCATCGTGAGAGAAAGAAATGGATGCCAAACTGAGCAGAAGGGACCCCAGCCCTTTGTGTGTGAGTCCTTTAGGCGCCTGTCATTTTTCACTGTGAGTTTTCATGACACTCTTGCAGGAGCCCATGGCAATGTGTCGGAGAGGGTCCCAATGGAAGTCCTTAGAGTGTTTGTTTTCAGGATTCTGTTTTCCAGTGCACTCTTGCTTGTCTTGCGTTGTTTAACCTTCCACGGTCACAAACGGGAATATAGGCCTTTGAAGTGGACAAAGGAAGGGGAATCCGGTCGTGCTGGGCCACAGCACTGAGTGGTGGAGAAGGTTGTGTGGACTTTCGGGAGGGCTGAATCAGATATTGAAGAAGGATACCTTCCTCCTTGGGACACTGGGATGAGCTTTCTTCCTATAGCAGATGCAGTGGTTAGTTCTGTTTGGAAGCAAAATGTTCTTTATGATACAAATGAAGAATGTGGCCCGAGGGTGTTATTCTTTCTAATGGAAGGGACATAAATCTATTTTATGTAGTTTTAAATAGAATGCCTAAATTAGGCTGTGGGAGATAATTTTTAGTGGTTGTAGGAAAGAGCAAATTTAGGGAGAGTTGAACTTCAGGCCTTTTATTCCTGGGAAGATATCTATAGAAAAAAAAACTTTTAAAGTAATTTTTGATTAGAAGTGTACATGGACCCATATAATAAACAGCAGAATGTCCTCATTCCGCTGGTATGGTGTATCCTTAATTTGTACTCCCCTAAAACTTATCAGAATGACGATTATGCATACATGAACTATGCCAGAGTAATGTTTACAGATACCTTGTAATGATTTCAGGAGGCGTGTTTTAGGTGGACTGTGTGCTCACTCACAGCGTCTTTTAAAATGATTTCTTCACACTCAACTTTGGTTTGCAATGTCATGCTCAGTATCAAAAGGCTCCACAGTGGGGGGACCACTAGCCAATACAATCCAGTCCTACAAATAAGGCCCACTTCGACAAAAGAATATACAGAAGACGCTGTAGACCATAGGATTCCTATGTCTGTAGGCACTGGAAAGCTGTCTACTCAAGGGTTACCTCTGATCCCAGTAGATGGTCTGACATGCAGTTTTATTCAGCTTAGTGTTGGATGGTACTTTTTGGAGCTGTGGATCATAAATTGATTCATAAATAAACAACTTAAAATCAATGTAAAGTATTTTCAGCCAAAAATCTCAGTAATGACTATAAATCTGTGAGAGGTTTCTTTCCCTGTGTTAGGCTTAATCTCTAGCAGTGTGTTTCAGGAAACACGGTCGTATGAAGTCGTTGGAAAGGTATACTCTCTCACATTTTGCCTGCTATTCGGAAGCTGCATTGGGTCAAGTTGAGCTCCTCAGCTTTCGTATAAGACATTGCTTTTGTGTGCTTCTTGTAGTAAGACTTAAGCACAGTTGGCAGTATACTGCTACGTTATTGAAATGCTTAAGCCAATTGGGTTTTGAATCTCATACCTTCTCCCCCCCTCAGTTACTCAAAAACACATTGTTTCTCTCATTACTTAAGTATGTCCAGAAAGCAGCCATCTATCCACATCCAGAACGAGCAGCCACGCATCTGGTGTTCTATATAGTCTGTTCACTTGAGGAGCTGTGCCATCTGATTCCTAAATCTGCTCTGTCTAAATTCATTGTTTCCCCAAAAACCTGCTCTCAAATTTTTGGCATACTCAGTCCATTAATAATAGGGCCATTTAAACAATGCATTAGACTCTGATAGACCCTCTGGACATAGCCATGGAAGGAATCTAGTACTGTGTGAGCAGGAAAGACAGAATTCTGTTCAGGAGAAGAAGCTTTAAAGACATGCATTTTGATGGTTCACAAGAAATAGGTTTACAGAAGACGTTATTCAAATAAAATGTGGATGCTATTTGCCTAATCAGTATGGGGTACATGATTTCAGAAAGAAACAAAAGACCCTCCCTTAACCAGCAGCCATTAGCGTAGAACGATGGACTTCAAAGATGATATGCCACATAAACAGATATTCCGTGGAGAAACACTCCTGTCTGATTCTGATCTGGATTCTTGAATGGAGGGACATTGGTGGTGGGAAGCACATGGCAGACATGACAAGTCCGTGTGTCTAAGATGACCTCATCAAGATGGTGAGACTCTTGACGCCCACAGCCCTGAGGCCCTCCCCAGGCTTTGCCAATATTCTTCTCCACTGGAACCTAGCTTTGTGTTACATGACTGCATGTCTAGTCTTAGCGTTTATCAATGGAAAGGTTTACAAAACTGAATCTGGTTGAATCTCTGTGAGGCATTCAACTTTAAAGGGTCAACACATCTGTCGGCATTTTGCACACTTATATGTATTATTATGATACAGCATATTACTTTATGGTAATTTTTATTTTTACATATAACTACCTCCATGAATTTGATGAAATGGCAGCAGTGTGTTCAAGTGTGTTCTTCAGAAAAGCAATGTTGAAAACACGCTTCCGCGGTAGGCCATGGTGTTCCCTGTGTGTCGGTGACTTGCCCATTGGACTCCTGACTTTCTCACTGCCGTGGATTTTCCTTCACACCACACTGTGGCTTCTGGTTGTAAACCTGTTGTCTTTTTTCTCTCTCCTTTCTGCCCTGTGAAAGCACATTTGATTTGTTATAAGTGAATGAACATTTTAAAATGTTTTAAAATTATTGTCTTCCCCACTCTTCCATTCCTACTAAAGAAAGAAAGAAAGAAAGAAAGAAAGAAAGAAAGAAAGAAAGAAAGAAAGAAAGAAAGAAAGAAAGAAAGAAAGGTCCTCTTTGGCAAAGAGCTACTTGGTAAACATTTGAGAAATTATTAATTCCTTTAAAAATTGGATTGGATTGCTCCGCTTTTTTTTTTTTTTCAGTAACAAAGGACGTGAAAAATTTGAACTGCCAACTTGAAGCACTTTGGGCCTCTCTGCCATTTTGATATGCTACCCTATGAAGCCCAAACCTCCTTTTTATTAAAAGAGCTGTGCTGTGCATTCTGAGATGTCTGTTAAATAATTTGTATACCATTTGATGTATTTTGCCCGTCTCAGGAGACCTTAATGAGTGTGTGTAAGGGAGTATGTATACACCCAATAGAGAAAACAAGTAGGAGAGCTGGCAGGAGACTGGCTGGGGAGAAGTGATAAATGCCTGAGCCTTTGATGTCGAAGAATCCAAGTTCAGGAACTATAAATTGAAAGGGAATCTGGAGGAGCAGTGATTTGAATGCCAGCTGTTCCCAAATGTCTCTTTTTCAAAACTCAGCCACTATTGTTAAAATGCACATCTAAATTCTTTCGCAGCCACCCCTGAGACTAGAATGGTGGCCCACAGGAGAGTGTTGTCCTTTGAGGTTGACACAGCTTTGTAAAGCTCTGCCCAGGATTTACCACTTGCCCACCAAGTGTACTTGAAGATAAAGTTCGTCACTTGAATGAAAGGCACAATTCTCATAAAACCGTAGCGATCATTTTCGGGAAATGTCTTACCATTTGGAAGGGGTAGCATTCTGAGCTTACACTAGCTGTCAACCACCAGTAGCGTTACACAGCTCACCTGGGGATCTCAAAGTGCTTCCAAAGCATTAGATGTACAATTGCAGAGCAGGTCCTGTGTGCGATCCCCATGCTTGACAGGGGCAAAAGACGGAGTGACTCCTGATCACCCAGAAACACAGTGGCAGCTATCAGTGACCTATTTTCTATCTGTTGGATAGACCATCATGAGAAATCACTACAATGCTATTTTTCTGATGTGTGCTAATAAAGAAAACAAATTCAGCTTGACACCTTGTCCATTTTCATTGAAAAAGTTTGGAATCGCAACACCTCAGCCCAAATTGCTGGTATTGAGTTAGGAAGTGGGAGGTGAACAAATCCACACCAAGGCCTTTGCCGTTCAAGGTCAATCCAGACATCTACACTTGTTTACAGTTTCTTATTGGGTTTTTGTAATTGCTGTAAACCCCGGCTTCAGGAACATTGGCTGTTCCAGGCGATGGAAGGTGCTGAAACAGTTTTTAGTTTTGCTTTGTTTTGTTACTTTAAAGTCTTTATAAACACTCTTCACAGTGCTCAGCTCAGTAACATTCACCACAGTATACAAAGCCCTGCTTCGCAAGATCTGGGAAGCTGGTCCAGTTCCAAGTGTTTTCTCAAATGATGAGACAGAAGGTCTTTGATGCCTGCTCTCTCCAGTCCCAGATCTAACTAGCAGTGTAGTGTCAGGACCACAGTGGCCCCAAGCAGAAGTGCTTGTTTCCTTGTCCACCCATCCCCCCACCCATTGTCAAAGCCATCCAGTAATGTCCTGTGAGTGAGGGACTCCTTGGCCCATGTTTAAGGCTTGGGGAAGCTAGAAACAAGAACAATGTGTGCAAAAGCTATGGGAGGCATTGTTCTTCTTTGGGTTAGTTAAAAATGGCAGGAAAGACATTGCTGTCCTCTGAGTTTGGCCAAGAACTAGAAAACAATTGGCTGTCGCCGTATCCTTCTCTGAAGGTGTGATAGTATTAATGATACAACTGATATTTTCCCATGGAGTTTTCTGTAGGAGACACTTCGGAAATTATACATATGAGACATTTGATTATTAAATCTCATGTGTTTGTAAAACTGGCTTCTCCCTGACTGGCATCTGTCCCTGGTCAGGTCAGCAATGCAGAAGGGCTCCCCAGGGATGGCTCCTCCCATACACACTTCTGTGTCTTCACTGCTGTTCATAGACTTAACAGTTGATGACTTGCAGAATTTAGAATTCGACAAAGCTCGAGGGGAGCTAAGCCTTCTTGCCGTTGTATGAGGGCAGTCAGAGGCCTCTAAACGCGTGTGAACACACACCCCTGCGAACACACACACCCTGTGAACCAGGAAAAGTGTTTGCGAGCGAGGCATCAATGGCTCTAGAAAGGCAAAAATGGAAGCCTAGAGCTCGGCTAGTCCTTGTACACCTGCCTACCTCCCTGTCCAAAGGCTGACCTTGGTACCTCCATTCCCTTGCTCTCGCCCCAAAGAGGTATCAAACCTGAAACCCGAGCTCTCCTCCAATCCCAGTCCTCTACAGCTCCAGGAAATCCATCACAGAACACTCTTGGCAGCCCTAACTCTTCCTTTCCTCCAAGGAACCCCCTCTCTGCCTCCTTGCCCTCCCCCACCTAGCTACCTACACCACCGTTTCCACATTGGAAGAACAGAATACTGTGCAGTATTGTGCACGCTTGCAGTTAGGAATCAAACTGCCCTAGGGTCACCTTCATATAAGTGTCAACAGCTACAGATTACACAAGTCCTTAGAGCAGTGACATCTGTCCTACTATCTGGAGAAGAATTCAGTTTGAGCATCCGAGTTTCAAGGGATCACGATCCTGCAGGTGTCTTTCTCTGAGCGACTGAATGTGACTATTCCATTAGGGCCAATGAACTAAGAAGTGCAAGTGGGAATTACTGTACGTTAGGAAGGAGTTTTGCAGCCAAGACTGCCTTGAATAAAATGTTTTTGCACTGAAAAAAAAAAACCTTTAAATGACTTGGTCTCTGGTTGCTGTAAAGGCCATCCAGGATGGATGTTCTGTTTATATTGTATAGTATTTCATATGAAATAACTGCAGTTCATGAAACGTCTTCCCTAATGTTCCTGATTTCTAACAGCACATTTGTAACATGGTTTTTATCGTGTCCGTGTACCATATTGTAAATGATGATTCCTTGTCATGCTTAGTATAATAACTTAAAAGGAAAAAAAAGACAGGGATTTTTGTAAGTCTATATTTGAAAGTCCCTCCATATGGTAATATTGTGTTCATGTTGTTTATGTAGTGTTGTGTGAAATATCCATTTTGGATTGTGTTACTTTTTAAGATATTAAATAACATTTGGTTATATGTGTAAGTGGAATTTTTTTCTTTGCTACTTGAGGGAAAAATCATTTAGATGAGGTCGGGTTTTCTCTTTGATTAATGTGATTTTGTGACAGAGTTCTGTTGCACATTCTTTATTACAGTTTTTAAATTGAAAACCAAACATGGAGTTCCTTTATCGAAATTATTTTCCTATGGGTATAGAAAAGATCACATTTTGGGGTGGGTTTAATACAGAGCAATGGTTAGAGTTGTGTGTGGTCCCCCATTTTTTATGAAATTATGGAGCAACATGGTTATTTGTTGTTGTTGTTTTTTTTAAAGTCACTCATTTCAAAACAAGTTAAATGTCTCACAGGTAAATACTGGGATGTTGGCATGTAGTTAGAAGTTAGGGATGCCTGCGTGGTCTTCAAGACCTAGGCATGGGTTTCTAATCCTAACAACATTCAAATGCCATGTATTGAAAAGAAGTTTTCTTTTCGGTTTATGTCTAGGGTTGAGGAGATGACCCAAGAGAGTACTTGTTTTACAAACACGAGGACCTGAGTTCAGATTCCCAATACCCACGTAAACTCTGGGTACGATGGTTCTCCTCTGTAGGAGAGGGTCAGAGGCAGGATCCCTGGGTTCACTGGCAAACAGTCAAGCCAGATTGTTGAACTCCAGTTTAAATGAGAAAGAGGAACTGAGGCAGACATCTTAGATCAACTTCATGTCTCCATATACAAGCATATCTACACACACATGAATACATATGCATACATCACACATAGAATCATGTCTGTATTAAACATGCATAGACTGTCACTCTTTGTCAGTTCCCACTAACAATTACCTATAACTACTTTCATAGTATTTATGTCACAATAGTTATTGTGAACAATCTAGATGTCATCTTTAGACATGCATAGGTTATACACAAACAGAAGCATTTTCTGCTACAGTTGAGGATCTGAAAATCTGGAGAGGGGATCCTGGAGCCAACGCACTGGGGCTCAAAGATGCCTTTACATTCTTTTGAGTCCCCTCCCTGGTGACAGGTCTTTGGAGAATGAATTCTATCTTCTTAAATGAAAAATGATGTTCTGTCAAATGAACAATTAAGCTAAGAAAGAGCCTATAACCCCCGAACACTAGACTGCTACAATTGAGACCAATTTTCTTGTAAAGGCAAAATCCTAACCCAGACTTCCAAAAATGTCTTGGACAATAATCTCATCTTTTGAATTAATTTGAAGAGCCCAAGGTGGTGACTTTGAAGGCAAGTCTCATTTTGCTGAGCCTGTCTTGAGCTTGTCTAGATACATGGCACAGCAGAGACACTCCCATTTTCAGGTGTGAAGTCGGGACAAGCCAGTGCATTGTTCCCTGGTGACTTTAGCATCACCAGCTGCCGTGGTCAAGGGAAGGGCACCGTGTGTGCTTTTCAGCAGAATCCAGGGGTCTGGATGCTTGGGGGAAATCTGGGAACTTCATAAGAAGATTGAAAGCAGGTTTCTGGCTCCTTTGAGAGAACAGTCACAGTTCGTAAAAGTCTTCTCTTTCCGAAGGAAATGGTATGGTTTTAACTTGCTTTTACATGTTTCAGAGTGGGGAAACTCCCGCCCCCTCCATAGAGAAAATCCAAATGGAATATAATTGCCTCCTACTCTGTTTGCCGCTATGAAATGAAGAAAGAGTGAATAATAAAAAGGAGTTAGTCACCTGACTTCCATAACATAGTCGACTGTAAAATCTATCCCTACTATGGGAATACTAGGATTGACTCATAGTCCCATTTTCAGGCCTAGTGACTCCAGACCTTTCCTGTCAAATAGTTCATCTTGCAACCTGGGAGGCTGTGTGCAGTGAATGTATGCACACGGCCCCATGCAGTAACAGCAAGAAAAGAGAAGGCATCTGTACTCAGGATCGGTGGGGTGGAGGCTCTGCTGCATCTTGAAAGGGTCACTGGAGTGTCCTGTGAAATGCAATCTGATAGGCAAGAAAAGTAAGACAAAGTTAGTTTGGATCCAAAGGGCAAAAATGAATATGTTACTTCCTTCTTGGTCGGGTCTAGGAGTTTGGGGCTGCATCTACTGCCCCTCCAAAGTGGGTGAACAACATAAATCCAAGGTGAGTCTGAGCCTCATAGCATAAGTATTTATTCTCCAGCCTCCAGGTTCCATCAAACAAAGGCCTTTTTAGTCACATCCCTTCATATTTTCTTGTTTCTCTTTATTACAAAATTCCACACATTATTTCCTATTACCTCTATTATTTTCTTTTACTTTACTGTCCTGCCTAAACACTTTTTTTTTGTGATTTCTGTCATGCTATTAACATTTGATCATGGGCCTAGAGATGGCTCAGCAGGTTTTGTCCTTTGTCACTGAGTCTCATGACCTGAGTTTGATCCCTGAGGCCCACACAGGAGGAGAGAACTGACTCATGCAAATGGCCCTCTGATCTCAATACACATGTTGTCATGTGTGCACACCCACACACATAAACATGAACATTCAAATGCACAAAAATATTAGGACTACTTTTCAAGATTGTGTGTGTGTGTGTGTGTGCGTGTGTGTGTGTGTGTGTGTGTGTGTGTGCATGTGCACGTATGCACCAGTGTGCATGTTCCTGTGATGGCCAGAAGAAGACATCAGATACCCTGGTCCTGCAGTTGTAGATGATTGCTAACTGTCTGATATAGTGACAGGAACTGAACTCAGGTCTCCTGGGAGAACAGGAAGCATTCTCTTCAACTCCCTAAAACAGCTTGAAAAGAAAATAATTTTTTAAAAACGTTCTCAATTATCTATAACCACAATGGATTAGTTATATCTTAAATTTCCTGTTCATATTCATGGATATAAATATTCCTAGCCGCGAGTCCACAGGCAGTGGACTCCAGCATCTCATTTCTGCTCACTTTTGTGTTGGGAGCATTTTGACCGCCAGCTCTTCTATGGGAGTCGCCATGTGCAGGTATGTACAGACGGGTATGTGGGTGGATTACTGATGATGATTACTCTCTCCAAGGCTTAAAGAACACTGGAGACTGGAGGGCTGAAAGAACAGAAGAGCAGGAGGAGGACGGAGATGGCTAAGGGATGCTGACTTACCATTTATCATGGCTATCTATCATAAATGCACACCTTCTGCGGTCGCCTACACTGGGCCAACACAAGCCCGAGGCTGTGGAGATCCACTCAGAGACATTCTTAACAAATAAGCAAACAAAATCTCTATTGCAAAATGCTAAAATGTATTTTATGATTGTTTGCCTTTTAAGTTTCCCAGAGTAGAAAACGATTTTTTCTTAGAAAAATCTTCCTTTCTTCTTCCTTCCTTCTTCCCCTCCCTTCCTTCATCCTTCTCTTTATTCCTTATCTTCCTTTGCCTTCTTTATTCCATCCATCAATCATCTACTTGTCTACCATCTGTCTGTCTATCATCTATCTGGCTGTGTCTATTTCCCTATCTACATTTCCATCTATCAATCTTGTATCTATTTTTTTTTTAAAATCTATCCACCATTGATCAGTCCATCGTCTTTGTTTCCTCTGCAAATGGCAGTGAATGTTTGTGTGACTGACCCTCTGAAAGATAGGTCACTTGGGGAAATTATTCTCAACTTTTAAAATATCTGTGCTTCAAGCCAGCATCTTCCATTCTTTGCCCAAACTGAGTGTGGAACTCTTTTCTCTTCCTCTCCGGTGAAATAACAGCTCAGTGGTCGTTGCATGGGGGGCACCCATCTGCCAGGCACAGCGCAGTGCCCCATCATTTATCACTGTGGCAGGACAAGTGAGATGGACTTCTAGCAGGCCAGAGAAGACAGCCGTTTCTTTCCCTCTGCGGCCTTCCTGTGCTCTGTGAAGGAAGCTCACGTGAGGCGTATGAACTGAATATCAAAGAGTCAGTATCCGGAATGGGTGAGTTTAAAGAGTCTCTGGAATAAGGCCCCAGTATTGGAGAAAGGCGTCCCTTCCACGCCTCCTCTGTTATTAATAACAGCCACCTGGGGTCGACCAGGTAGGCTCCTGAGGGGCTGCATAAGAAGTCAGGCAAATGAGCATAGTAGAAGGCGTGTTTTCCAGTTGACTTGTGAATTGATGAAACTATAAACACATAGGAGGACTTCCCTGAGCTCAACAGGAGGACCCTTAGAATAAGGGTCAGAGTATTTCCATCTAAACAAACAAACAAACAAAAAACCCTTTTACTTTGTAATAGTTTGGACTATAGAATTGCAAATAAATTACATAAGATTCTTCCTTGTCCTGTGCCCAGTTTCCCCTATTAGCGACATCACATTTTAATATGGTACATGGGTCACTATTAATGAGTGATCACTAATATTTTTAATAATTACTATTAAATTAGATCTTTAAAACATTTTATTATACTTCTTGAGTGGTGCATTGCATGTGTGCATGCATGAGTGTGTGCACGCGTGTGCACATATGTATAGAACAGAGAACAACTTGAAAGAATAGGTCCATCACTTCCGCTATGTGGGCTCTGGGAATTGGACCCAATTAGTCAAGCTTAGCAGCAAGCACCTTTACCCAATGAGCCAGCTTGCTGGTCTTTGAATGTTGTACACTGAAGTACATACTTCGTTCACATTTCCTTACTTTGGACATGCTATAATTTTTCTGTTCCAGGAGCCTGTCTAGGATTCCATATTAAATTTGCTTGCATGTACCCATGTTCTGGGGTTTAGTCCCTTCCCTTCATTTCCTTTCACCTCCTGAGTGTATATACAGCCCCTTCTGCTGGGGAAGAAACCACTGGTGCCCTTTGAGTACCACAGCAGGAGTTGACACGCCCCTACCTCCTCCTCCTTGCGTCCAACCTCTGAACTGCTTAGTTTCTGCAGATCTCAAGGTTCAGATCAAATGCTCTGCCACCTCAAGGGCCTCCCTGAGCCTGCTTCTCTCCGTCCATGCTCTGGTAAAACCGGCATCGTTTCCAGCCCTGTGTTCTCAGCATCTTCTTTCTAATCTTAGAGGCAAATGTCATTCAAGACCTCGTCCTCTACAGAACAACTCGTATCACTCTTATACGAGGACTCTTTCACAAGGGGTCTCCATTCATCCTGCTTTCTCAGTGCCCCATTAAGGAAAGTTTCGGGAGGACTTGCTGTTCAGGAAGTGGATTTAGCGTGATGGCTGTAAGGGAACTGGCTGGAAGCATAATCTGAACGCTGCCGCGTAACAGTGTAGCCCTTGGGAATGTGTTCTCTGGGGAGGGCTAAAGAAAGCCAGGAAGGAAGACCTGGCCTTTGGAACGGCATAAAGTTGTTAAAAGATTAGAAGATGAAGAGGCATTGTCTGGCCTTTCTTAGGACAAACTTGCTTTAGACTCTGTGGGCGTAGTTTCTACACTCTGTCCAGTGTGCAGGGGGGTGGGGGTGGGTGCAACGCGGGATAGGCAGGGGCGTGTTAAGGTAGATGGAGAAGAGCTGCGGATGTGGCTCCGTGGATAGAGCATTTGCTTCAGGCATGCGCAAATCGCTGGGTTAAATCCGCAGCCCCACACACATTCAAGAGTGTGGACGCAGAGAGAATCAGAGGCAAGGCCGTCTTCAGCTACACAACCGCTTCAGCCTGGGCTCCTATGTGAGTGAGACTCCCTGCCTTAGCAAAAAAAGAAAAAAATATATTCTAGGAAAACCCACAGAACCAGCTAATTCTGAGAAACTGTTGTATTGTGGAAGGGTAAATGTTGTTCAGTGCAATGTAAGACCATTTGTTGGGGGAACTCTGAAGCCCTGTGCACTCTGGACCTCAGATGAGGGGGAGGGGCTTCCCAGTGGCTGCAGTATTTATGAGCTCGGGCACAGCGTGTTTCCTTTTAGCTGTATCTTCCATCTAAAGGCATCTGACTATTGTTTAGGCAAAGTTCCCACAAAAGTATAACAAAAATTTATTCTCTCTCTTGATGTAACCCCCACCTGTCTTCGCCAGGCGTTCCTCTTTCTGTTTCTTGTAATTTCTTCTTACCCCACCCCAGTCTTCTGTTCTTTGTCTTTAAGCATCTGTGGGAGGGAGTTTGGCCTCCGGATAATTTTTCACCTTAATGTTCTCGTTTCTTTCTGTACATTGCACTCTTTTCAAACAAACCCTTGAATCTGATTTCTTGATAACCTTTCTGCTTTCTTCCTCCAATAGCTGCCCCAACCCCATATATATATGACTTTGTAGCTATAGCATGGAGACTTAGAGATTAACTGGGGAGTCTACTATCCTAAGTTACTGTGGTTCCGCTCCAATATTCAGGTTAGCTGAAACTCAATTGCTTTTCCTAGTTAACAAGCCACCACCTCTGCTCAGGCTTGCTCTGGCTCAGATGCTACCAGAAATCTCCAAACACTTCAGTCATCCTGAGCTCTTAGGGTGGAAACATTTAGAGGGGTTACAAGAGTGAAGCCATCTTAGTGGCCCCAGGCTTCAGACGCAATAGTTACTATCTTACTCTAAAGGTCAAGGGACAGGATCTCCAAAGACAAGTTTCCTGGCGGTGAGGGGTCCTGACTGACCTCGGGCCACAGGCACCCACGGCCACTCCTAACAGAAGTCTCGCCTCCATGGCAACAGCTCCCCTCGCTTCAGTTGCTGCCCCCCTCTGATTTCCTACTGTAAACATGTTTATTTTAAAGTCAGAACACTGTGGGCAAAGAAAATGGTGACAAATGTGAGATAGTAACAGAAGGAAGCATGGGGGAATGGCTGACGTCCTGAGCAAACCTGTGCTGTTGACACAAGCGAGGCCATGTCAGAGACCCCTGATGCCTCAGACCCATGGGAATGACAGAGCCTTCCCATGGTAGGGCTCAAGGTGATGACAAAGCCTTCCCCTGGTCTGCGTCTAGATGTCGACGGTGTGCAAAAGTTAACACCACCACCTTCTTCTGGGATGAATGTGAGCTGAGACTGGTTCCCTACGAGGCTTCCCCTTTCTTCCTGTGTTGGTTGTGTAATAGGCCTTCTATTAGAGAGAGCACAGTCCACCAGATCCCGACTTTTCTCTCTCTCTCTCTCTGTGTGTGTGTGTGTGTGTGTGTCTGTCTGTCTGTCTGTCTGTCTGTCTCTCTGTCTGCCATGTCTTCCCTCCAGCACCACCCCAGTCAGGTTCCCAGGTCCAAGCCATGCAGACGGAGGCAAGGAAGGCTACTGATGACTGACAACCCACATGCATTTATTTTAATGCCCCGAAGCTCCACAGCACTTGCCGTGGTAAGTCTCTCCTCCACAGATGTTCTGGATGCCCCCCTGCCCGGTGAAGGCTGAATTGGGTTTTCTGAAGTATAAAAAGATTTACTGCAGGTAAAAGTAATTACTGCACAGGCTTGTAATTACAGCTACTTGGGAAGCTGAGGCAGGGGAATTCCTGAAGTTGGGTCTAAGATGCAAACCCCAGGACCTAGTGAGAGACTATATCAAAAGAACAGCGGGGACAGCTCCTGAGGAACAACACCTGAGATTGAGTTCTGTCCTCCATATTCTCACCTACACACTGGCACGTCCCCCACCCCACACATACCCAGTAAAACGAATGCTGATATCTAGTTCACTGACAGAGTGCTTGCTATGGGTTCCATCCCCAGTAGCACTAAAGAAATAAACAACCTTATTTTCTTTTTCAGGTTGCATATTGATGAGTCTCCTCTTTAACTGAGCAAACGAATTCACATGGTTTTAATGGGAACTCACCCAGGAGTTTCTGAGTGAGTTAGAGGGGTAACAGACAGCACTGCAAATAAGTATCATTTATTCTTTTAGAGTCAAAGGAAAACCTACCGTGTAAGAGAGGTGACGCATTTATAGCTAATATAAAGCAGGAGATGTTCTCCTGCTATTTCTCTTTTCTGTTTATTTCTTTGCTTGTTTGTTTGCTATGGAAGGTCTCTCCACGCTGCCCAAGCTGGCGTTGAGTGTTGAGACACTCGGTTAAAGTGATTCTCATGACCCAGCAGCCACTTGAGTAGTTGAAACCGAAGTGTGCACTGTGGTGCCAAGGTTGTTTTAGCTTCGCTTAAATACTTAAACTCTTTCCCCCTGAACGACTTGCCTCAGCTAACCCATTTCCTCCCAGAGTCCACGTGAAAATCCACACGTGCTTCCCAACCAGTACTGGGCTTAGCTCCTTCTTACTGTAACTGTAATACATTGAAAACATGTATTTCAAAAATAGAGCTTATGAATGGTAGGCCACTAACGGGGGTTGCCTTTTAAAATTTTCAGGCCTTCTTATAGATGTTTAGAATGGTTCTGAAGGTCTTTTTTTGAGTTTCTGAAACACTATACGAATAAAGGGCATTTTAATTTGACGCATTTAAATTTAGGCTGAGTATCCTTTATCCTGATTGCTTGAGGCTAGCAATGTGAGAATTTTGGATGTTTAGACTAGGGATGCTATGGTGATTTGAATGAGAATGTCCCACCCCCCCCAGACTCACATGTCTTAATACTTGATCCCCAATTGGTGGAACTGTTGGGAAGGATTAGTAGGTGTGGCCTTGTGGGAGGAGGTGTGTCACTGGGGGTGGAGTTTGAGTTTTCAAAGCCCATGCCTTTCCTAGTGTGCTCTCTCTGTGGTTATCTCTCAAGATGTGAGCTCTCAGCCACTGCCACAGATCCATGCCTGCTTGCCTGCTGCCATGCTCCCTGCCATGACGGTCATGGGCTCTAACCCTCTGAAACTGTAAGTCCCAATAAACTCTTTCTTCTATAAGTTGCCTAGACCATAGTGTCTGCACAGCAATAGAAAAGTAACCAAGGCAGAAATTCAACTTGTAACCTGCGTGCTGCTTTTCTAAATCCAGAATTGAGTAATGAGGACCCTGAGTCCATTAAGGATGTTTATACAAGTGTAGCTGCACTTATCATAATATAATTTGGATATTCATTATTTTAGAAGGAGTAGTCCAGGCCGGACTTAAACTGGAGATCCTTCTGCCTCAGCCTTCCAAGGGTTGGGACTAAGGTGTGTACCACCATGCCTCGTTTAACCACTAATTTTGATAAAATGACTATTTAAAGTAACAAATGTTCAGTGTTTTCCTCCTAAGGAGAGTGAACTTGTAGGTTCTTCAAATACAAAGTTAAAGATTTGGTAATTGCTTCCTAAGGGACTCAGAAGGGAAGGCCAGGCCTGCGAGTAGAAAAGTAATGATGCAACCATGCTCGCTGTGCCACGGAAAAGTACACCTGTCTGGAACAGATCCCGGTTTGAAGCTTTTCCACTAGCTCCCCAGCTGGGATTTGGCAGCCAGCATCATCCTGGAATATATTTATTTTATCCTGGAGTGTCTTAGTCTTGCCTTTAAACTATTGACTGCTTGGACCACTTGCCACTGAATTCTGGATGCTCTGACATGCTCCAAGTCCAAGTATGCATATACGCTACCCATATAGCGTAGACAAAAGGAGAGGGACTAGGGAAGTACCCAGGGGTGGATGCAAATTTCCAAAATGCCCAGTGTATGACTGTGCCTCGCTGAATCCAAACTTTCTCTTAAAAACTTTCTTTTAAAAAATCTGAACATTACAGGAAACAGGCATTGATCATCACTATGTCAACCAAAGATAATAATATTTCAAATAACCATATTTCTTTGATCAATTTTATATATCTTAGAGCAAAATTGGAACCACAAAGTCCTAAGTGTCCTGTAACCCACCTCTTCCCCACAGTCATCCCCAGCATTTCCTGTGACTGATGGCAAGTGTTCTGCCACATTACTCTCAGTGGCTGCCTAGCTGTCACCTCCTGGGCCAACTTCCTTCTAGGTCTTTTTGCTGAGTGTTTCTTCAAGTGTGTTCCTGATGTTGAATTTTTAGGCTTCAGCCAACATTGTGGTGAGAAAATATGAAAGTGTTCTAGAATTAGAGTTGCTATGTAAAATGCTATCCACATGCAGAAGACTTTTTAAACATGTGGCCAAAGTACCTAGAATAATTTCTTGTGTTCACCTATATTCTTGCCAACCGTTAACATTACCTAATGGAACATAAGATCACTTTCATATTGGTGTTTTACCAATTGCATCCATTCATTTATCATTGGCATTTGATGACTGAGCTGTTGTGCACTGTGCAAAATCATTTTGCCTGTTGAGTCTTTACCAATGAAGGTATCATATCTTTAATTAAGTTTTAATAAATTAGGATATTAACAAAATATTTCTTGACTTTTGTACTTCTAAAAGTACCATGGGAGACTGAACCAAGAATTTCTGATTATAGATATTTTGAGACAGATTAATTTTTCTTATATACCTTTTGTTCAGCCTGAGCAGCCAGAAACAGCATATTCAAATTCAAAACTGTTTTTAGATTTTCATTCTCAAGTGTCTGAGCACAGTGCAAAGCATGATTTGGTGCCCAGTTTTCTGGGGAGACATTGACAGTGCAACCCAGACCCTTTGATCCTGTCTGTATGGCTTGAGTGCAAGGTCTTTCAAATTCCCATGAAGATACAACCACTCATGGAAACTGTTTTTCATTTGAGCCCCGAGTGAAACACATGGAGACTACTTGACAGTGTTTGCCTCTGCCAGTAACATTCAAGTCCCAGGACGCAACAGGATTTTTCAGGTTTTTAAAATGTGTCCATAATGAAGAAACTCGAGGGTACTTAACCCAAGGAGAGCTTTCTTTGCCATTTTCTTTCACAGTAATGGTTGGGCTATAGTGTGTTTAGTATGTACCAGATTATAAGTGGGACCTTCTTGTGAAAAGGGATTGTCAAAAAAGTTTAAAAAAAGATGCTCTATGAGGAAGATCAGCTGCTCCGGTTCACAGGCTGTTCAGAAAGAGCCTGTCCCCTGCAGCAAGCTACTCTTTGTCTGTTAGCAGACAATAGAAGATGTACAGGAGGACATTAATACCCAGTTCTCTGAGTTTTGAGTACAGTCTTGTAATGGGGTGCACTTTTACTGAACCAGAAATTGTTAGTAATAAAAGAATATTGAGGGAAAATGTTTAGATTCCCAAACAATTCTAGAACTTAGAGGAATAGTCTGGGTTCGCTGTTAAAGGTTAATAGCTGAGAATATGTCATAAGCTGCAATAAAATGGAAGGTTTAGTTATCTTGCTCCCAATAAAGAGTTACGATTTTGAACACATGAAAGATGGAGACCATTTTTTTTCCTTATTTAAAAATAACAGTTAGATGAATTTCTTGGCAATAAGCAAATGATTGCATTTTAAATTCTTGTAAATATTTCTTTTTTAAGTCATTGAAAAGAACAGATCACTTATTTCGACCGCCTTTTTGACACAGAACCATCTTTTCTGTGTAGACACAAGGAATAAATATTATTGTTCTTGGTAATTACGCTGATGTCATTTCAGGCTGTTCACCATGTGTATGCACATGGCATTGGCTATCCCTTAGAGCAAGCTGAACTTGCAGCTCCTGCCTATACAAAGCCACGTCCTGACATCACAGAAATATCTCCAGACACTCCCACAAGACCTTCGGAGACTGAGAGGAATTAAAAATAATCAGGTTTTTAAAATGTGTCCATAATGAAGAAACTCGAGGGTACTTAACCCAAGGAGAGCTTTCTTTGCCATTTTCTTTCACAGTAATGGTTGGGCTATAGTGTGTTTAGTATGTACCAGATTATAAGTGGGACCTTCTTGTGAAAGAAACTCGATGGTCCCGAGTTTATTGGCAGGTCTAACCCATGGCTGTTCACTCTGTAGCCTGTTTCTGCCAGGGTTTAATTGCATATTAGTCTTCTCTACAGAGAATTCCTGTTAAGCTATGTGCAGTCATCAATGTCTACAGATAAGTACCTTGCTTGTTCTCGCTTGAGTCTGGAAGATGTCCTCAACCTAGCTGATTCGAGGCTCCAAAGCCATGAAATGTTGCTTAGTTGATTATGTTCAGGGAACAATGGGAGTTTGTTTGCTTGCTGCTTGAGCAGTCCCTGAAATGGATGGACTCATGTTTATCTAGAGGACCACAGTTCCAAGAACCCTTACCTTGTTATGGAAAGGAGAGCTCTCCCTCCAGTCTCCAAATTAGAAAAACCTGCTTCTCTTTAGTGGGCATATAGAGCGTCTCCGTGTTTGATGAAGACCCAGAAGTCACCCCTTCCCTGCTCTAGCAGAAGTCATATGATGGGTTCCAGATGGTCTATGGAGCTGTCAATCCCAGACATAATAGATGACATCAGAGAAAACAAGAAGGAACTGAGGATTCTCACCCTCTCCTCTCCCTCCCTTTCTCCCCCGCTCATCTTTTTTCTCTCTTCTCCCTTATCCCCCCTCTCTTCCAGCTTTAATAGAAATCGCATTTTATGGAATAAGTCACCTCATAATATAGTAACTACAACTGACTTTCAAGGTCAAAAGGACTTTGGCTGGGTGAAAATATTTAGGTGGCACAAACTGGGGCACAAGGAATCACGGCGTGAGCATGCTGGTCCCCTCCAACCTAAGCTACAGCAGAGCCTTCTACAGTTCTAGCCTAGACCTAATGTTGGATGCTTCACAGGCTTATACTCCCTTGTTTTCAAATAAGAGAGAAAATCCTAGTGTAGTCTGAATTCTAATTGGTCTTAATAATAAAAACCTGGAGGCTGCTACCAAGGCTAATGCTGAAAGGTCATAGAAGCAGAGCAGCCGGTCACTGTTTTCTTACCTCTCCTGAATCCTCAGACCAAAGGGTGATTTTGTCCCTATGAATCCTCAGACTGAATGCTTTGAGCTCCTGTCACTCCTCCCTTTATATTCCTCTCTCCATCCAGCCATATCACTTCTGTCTCCATCTCCCTAGTGCTGGGTTTAAAGACAGGGGATCCCAAGTACCAGGATCAAAGGTGTGACCTCTGTTTCTCTTTTAGACTGGTTCGATCTAATGTAGCCCAGGGTGGCCTTGAACTCACAGGAATCCATCTGCCTCGGCCTCCTGAGTCCTGGGATTAAAGGTGTGTGCCACCACTGCCTGGCTACTTCCACATTCGGATCCTCAGGCAAACCTTATTTGTTTTGCCACAGACAAACAATCACCACATTTCAGAGTAAGGAAACGGTTTTACTAATAGTCAAACCTTCCTGCTCTCTCAGTCTTGTGCGGGGCAGGTTTTGTTTTCTTTTCTTTTTGTGATGAAGGACTTAGTTAGAGTTGAGAATAAAGAAATCACAGAGGTAGACAGTAGCTGTGCTAGAAATGGGAACCCTAACCGTGGCAGCATTCATATGTGTTTCCATGAACTCAGGTTGCTTTCAATAAATCCACTTGAAATATCCACATGCCATTCAGTCAGATCCAGTTTTAACATAACTTTGTGACCCATCTGTCAACAGCTTTGTCTTTTGCTGTTTTGGACTTTGAAGTATCTTGAGCAACACTTCTCCTATAGCAGGATGCTTGTGCCCGGGAGACTTGGGAATTCAGGGTAATCTTTCTCTTCCCTCTCCTTATCTTTTTGTACCATTTTCACCATGCCTGGCCTTCTTTCTTCTGCATCTTTTCAGGAATTCTCATAGAGTTAGTTCTGAGTGATACAGTTCATCACAGTGGGTAAGACATAGTGGCTGGAGCAGGAGGCAGCCAGTCACCTCCAATCTGGAGTCAGGAAGAAGACAGGGTTAATCAACTCTACATAGATTAGAGATAATGACTTCAAGAGGAATTCACTGTCTGATTGCCAAGGAGTCCCAAGATTTTGGACTGTGGACAGCATTTGGCCTTCCAAATAGTATGAAGCCAAAAAAAGAATGATAGCAGACTTTGACTCTCCATCAGTCTTACTCGTGTGTGTGTGTTGTAGCATGTTGACAGGTATTCCTGTGGCTGTTTACTGGCTTTCACAGTGACATCCTCAGTCCTGTGGCTCTGAGTAGACAGAGACCAGCAGAGGAGCTGTGGAATCAAGTCTGTTTGAAGCCTACACTGCCTGGGAGCACCCATGTACCGTTGGATTCCACAGAAGAACATGGGTGGAGACAGAACAGATGATTGAATTTTCTGCGACCGTGGAGTTTAGAAAGCCCTTTTCTGAGTCTAAAAACTGTCATTGCTCTCAAGCATCTGCCCCCCCCATCCTGCCAAGGGGGTGATGAGAGATGCTGGAATTAATCATTCCCAATTAAAGCTGAGATAAAAGTGAGTGCTATCCCAGAACTAAACACTACTTTCCTGTTTTACTGGTTCTTGCCTAGCTATAGGAATATTAGACTTGACTGGAGAGTCAGGTATGCCCATCCATCTTTGAGTGAGCCCTTTTGAGAACTTGGGGCTCAGGGAAGATGGGATGACCACATGAAGATTCCTTATACTATACTCTATACTCTAACTAGTCATTCTCTACCCATGATTTTATCCTCAACGATCATGATTGGTGGGAACTAGAAAATAAATGGACACTTGGGCTCCCTTTCTTGAAGAGCCTTGCAATACTTGGGAAGAATTAACTCACTTGGTTCCCTCCCTTAATCGGCCCTTCCTGCCAAACCATGAAATGCTTGGGCACCCCCACCAGGGGCTCAGTCCTGGCTGTCACTCATCACTTTGAGCACACTTCAAAGACAACATAATGTAGTCGACGTTGTCCCCTTTTGCCAGTACAGGACTTTTGGACTTGGAAATCAACTGAGATTCCCAAATACCATTTGGCAAAAAAAAAGGACAGACTACTCAAGTCATGTCACCTCAAAGCCTGTGTGATTGTGATAGCATAATGCACTTGAGGGCCACAAAAATCTCCCTCTTGCATTCTATTTATCTTACTGAATTGATTATAGAAATCACAGCTCCACCCTCTGCGATATGTAGCAGGCTAAAGTGAGGCTTAATGAGTATGTCCGCAATTACCTACAATATTGCTTACGGAAGACAGGCTTTTGGGCAAAACAAACTCCACAGAGCATGTTCAGCATGTGTCTTTGATACCAAGTTATATAAGATTCTCTTCCAAATAACATTTATCAGTTTTTGCCTGATTATTAAAATATAGCCAATCATAGGAAGAAAAGTACCTTATGTAAACATAAGGAAAAAATAAAAACCACTCATAAAGCTGACATGGTGGCACAGGAACTATCTATCCTTTAAAATAAAAGCAAGCTAATATTATGTATATATTATATATGTGATAAGTATACTTAAGAATTACCTCTGACCATATGGCCAAGTATGAGTCACTCATGGATCCCAGATCATCTCTTCATACATTGCCATATCCCCACAGGAAGGATTTCTTTCCCCCAGTGTTTAGGGCTCCCCTGCAGTGGGGCTAACATGCTGCTCATTTAGGGCTGGTTCTGGCATATGGCACAGAGCTCTGTAAATCTGTCCTCAAAGACTTGTCTCCTGATGTGGGGTGTCCTTCTGTATATGTGTTGCTTTTATTGGTTAATTAATAAAGAAGCTGCTTTGGCCTGTGATGGGACAGAATAGAGCTAGGCAGAGAAACTAAACTGAGTGCTGTGAGAAAGAAGGTGGAGTCAGAGAAAAGCCGTGGAACTGCCAGAGAAGAAAGATGCAAGCTGCCAGCCAGAACCTTGCCAGTAGGCCATGAGCCTCGTGGTAAAATATAAAATAATAGAAATGGGTTAATTTAAGATGTAAGAGCTTGCTAGGAATACGCTAGAGTCGTTGGCCAAGCAGTGTTGTAAATAATACAGTTTCTGAGTGATTACTTGGGGTCTGGATGACTAGTAATGAATGAGCAGCCTCCCGCAACAGTCTCCTTTGTCAACTAGTCACCAGGAGTTTGCCACACGGCCATCTAGCCCAGCTTTCTGGATTTCTGAGCCGTTTGCTCACATGCTTCTTGGTGTCTAGAAGAGCTGTTAGACATTGACCTGCATGTGTCATCTTTCTGTAACTGTTGAGCCCTTCCTGGAATTTCTACTTTGATGATCGAATAGGTTGGACAACACCTGTTCCTGACCAGCAAGTATTGGGTATCCACTCACCAACTTTTTCATGGACAATGGTGTCTACCAGGATCTGGTAGCAAGCCAGGATCCATTAATCCATTATCCTAAAATGAAAGAGGAGGCACTGGTAGGAGCTTGATTTATCTCATAAATCTTAAAAGTATTTAAGTTCTTTTTTATCACATTTATCGAGGTATAATACACATACATATATCCTATCTATTTATCTATCTATCTTTCTATCTATCTAGCTAAGATTTCCAATCTTAACCACCCAAGTATGTACACTAGCATACTCACCTATAGACATCTATAGTCTCAGATAAAAATCTTCAACACTCATTTTCAGAAAGCTTCATCTTTTAAAGCTGAAAAGCTATGTATTAAACAATAATTTCCCATTCTTTCTCCACAGTCCATGCTATTCTGCTTTATGTCTCTTAATTTAAATATGTGTGTGGAATCATATGGCATCATTTTGTGGCCAGTTAGAGTCACATTATGCAGTGTCCTCAAGGTTCCCGAGTCATAGTTTGTTGTGTGCATGTACTTCACTTAGCTCTTTATTCACCTCCAGGGGATGCCTGGGTTGCTTCCATTTCACTTCGATGTCCTACTCACTGTCAATGGATACCTGGTTTGCTTCCACATTCCAGATAACTTGAGTGAAGATGTTGCAAACAAGGCTATACAAATGTCTCTTCATGACTCTGCTTTCAATTCTTTGGATTTTATAAAACAGTGAGATTTTTAGATTACATGCTATTCCTGTTTTTACTTAATTGAGGAGCAGCCATATTGGTTTATGCAGTGGTGAGACCATAATACATTCTCACCAAGAACACAAAAAGGTTCTGATTTTTCCATATCCTTGCCAAACCTTATTTTCTGTTTTAATGAGAGTAGCCACTCAGATGGGCATGCCATTTCTAATGTTCTTTAGTAATGCTAGAGATCAAAACTTTAATAAGCAAGCATGTTTCCTCCAAACTAGATCTTCAATTCTTGTTATAGTTTTGGTTTGTATTTCCTAATGACTAATGGCATTGAACATCTTTTCATATGCTTAGTGGCCATTTGTGTATCTTTTAAAAAAATGGGGTCTTGTGTGTCCCAAACTGGTCTCAAACTCCTTATATAGCTAAGAATGACCTGTTAGATTACCTGGTCCCACAGAATGCTGTAATTACAGGTGGGAGCCACCGCACATGATTTATGCAATTCTGGGGATGGGACTTAGACTATATGCTAGGCAAGGATTCTGCCAACTAAACTATATGCCCTGCACTCCATTTGTACATTTTCTTTATGAAAACAGTCTAACCAAGTCTGTGCCTCACGTTATAGTCAGGTGGCTTCTGGTTGCTGAAGGTCGTTCAACAACATCTGTTTGTTGCTCTACCACTATAAGTCATCCCAAACAGCATAACCTATGAACGGAGGTCAGAGAACAGTGTGGTGGCAGTCTCTTCACTCTGCCTACCTTGTGGGTCCTACGTAGCAAACACAGGTCATTCATCCTGGCATCAAATGCTTCTATCTATTGAGCTATCTCATGACTTTCAGTAGAGTTTTGAATTGCATTTCCTTGCCAGATAAAAATCACAAATATCCTCCATGTGTTCAAGTGGCATTTGCATTTCTTCTGTTGGAAAGTAGTAGGTAAATCCATTTCCCCATTTATTAATTTGCTCCTTTGTTGTTGAATTTTAAAGTCATAATATAGCCTGGATCTTAATGCCCTGTCAAATGAATAGCTTGAATTTCCCCCGTCTGTAGACTGACTGACTCCAGTATATTGACTGTTTCTTGTGCTGTGTGTGAACTTTAGAATTTGATGCTATCACCTTCTGAAATTCATGGCCTAGTAGATCCTATTCAGAAACTTATTGTTTATGCCTATGTCTTGAGGGATTTTCTTCTAGCAATTACGAAGTTTCAAGTCTTTCATTCAGACTTTTTACCCATTTGGGATTTATACATAGATATTGTTTTAGTCTTCTATTGTGTGAATGTCCATCTTTCTCAGAACTATCTTTTCTCTGTTATATACTTTTGACACTGTTGTCAAGAATCAGATGGCTGTAGCTCTGTGAATTTATATCTGAGTCTTCTCTTTGACCCCATTTGATGCTGTATTTGTTATGAACCATGTTTCTTTTCTTACTATGGTTCTGTAGTTGTCTTAGTTAGGGTTTCTATTGCTGTGAGGAAATACCACAACCACAGCAACTCTTATTAAAGAAAACACTTAATTGGGGCTGGCTTACAGTGCTGAGGTTTAGTCCATTACTGTCGTGGCAAGAAGCATGATGGTGTGCAAGCAGACATGGTGCTGGAGACGGAGCTGAGAGTTCTACATTTTGATCTTCAGGCAACAGGAAGTGAACTGTGTCACTGGGCCTAGCTTGAGCATGTAGTAAACCTCAAAGCCTGCCCCCACAGTGACACTCTTCCTCTAACAAGGCCACACCTAATCCAACAAGGCCACACCTCCTAGTAGTGCTACTCCCTATAGGCCAAGCATTCAAACACATGAGTCTATGGGGCCATACCTATTCAGACCACCACAGTAGAGTAATCTGAAATTAAAGGTTGTGGCAGTTCTAGCATTGTTGTTTTGCTCAGGGTTACCTTCTCTATTTGTAATCCTTTATGTTTCTATATTAATCTTAGGATATTTTCCCTAATCCTATGAAGAGAAGAGCATCATTGGGATTTTGATGAGGATTGCATTAAATCTGTTAATAACTTTCTACTATATAGCCATTTCTACATTATTAGTTCTGTCAGTCCATGAGTATAGAGATCTTTCAATTTTCTAGTTTCTTTTGTTTTCAGTATTTTGTAATCTTCATTTTATATCCTTGGTTAGATTTATTTATAGATTTCTTTTTGAGGTTATTATAAATGAAATTGTTTGATTAATTTATTTCTAAATTTGCTCACTTTTAGAAGATAGTAAATCGATTGAATTTCATACATTTTTTTGTATCCTGTTACTTTAATGGATGTGCCTGTCATATCTAAGAGTCTTCTAATTGAGTCTTTTAAATACACAATCATATTATCTGCAGATGGTGATAATATGACTTCTTACTTTCAAATTTCTATCACGTTATTTCTTTTTCTTGCCTTATTGCTCTGGCTAGGATGTCCAAAATATTGATTATAGGTTTATTTTAAATAACTTTCATTATGCTTCTTTATCATCTTCCGAGTCCTAGTTTCTTCAGGGATTTTTATCATTAAATGATATTGAACATTGTCAAAATAATTTTCTCCATCTATTGAACTGAGGTTATAAAATTTTCTCCTTGATGCTATTTATGTATTGTATTAGATTTGATTTATTTTCTTTTTCTTTTTTTAATTAATTAATTTATTTATTATTTTTTTGTTAAAAGCAAAATTTACATTTACTCCCCTTGTTCCCGGCCCTCCCGCTCCCCCACTACCCCACCCCCTCCCCCTG
>JAQHUG010000190.1:3577984-3635406 GCA_028555095.1 Dicrostonyx torquatus | reverse complement strand
TGCTTCTCACTTTCTTTTCTATGAGGTTCAATGTGGCTAGATTTATGTTGAGGTCTTTTATTCATATGGACTTGAACTTTGTGCATGATGATAGATATGGATCTATTGTATTCTTCTACATTGACATCCAATTATGCTATTACCATTTATTTAAGAAATTTTCTTTTTTCCATTGTATAATTTTAGATTTTTTGTCAAAAATCAGGTGTTCAATTGATTCTTAGGATTTCCTCCTTGTCTGTGGTTATGTCCTTTTCATTTCTGATTTTGTTAATTAGGATATTCTCTCTCTGCCTTTTGGTTAGTTTAAAGAAGGGTTTGTCTACCTTGTTGATTTTCTCAAAGAGCCAGTTCTTTGTTTCATTGATTCTTTGAATTATTTTCTTTGTTTCTATTTTATTGATTTCAGCTCTCAATTTGATTATTTCCTGTCATCTACTCCTCCTTGGAAAGTCTGCTTTTTTTCTGTTCTAGAGTTTTCACGTGTGCTGTTAAGTCACTAATGTGAGCTTTCTCCACTTTCTTTATGTGGGCACTCAGTGCTATGAACTTTCCTATCAGTACTGCTTTCATGGTGTCCCATGCATTCATTTTTGCTGAATTCTAGGAAGTCTTTATTTTTTTATTTCTTCCTTGACCCAGGAGTGATTCAGTTGAGCATTGTTCAGTCTCCATGAGTTTGTCGGTTTTCTGCAATTAGTGTTGTTTCTGAATTCTGACTTTAAGCCATGGTGATCCAATAAGATGCAGGGGGACTATTCCAGTTTTTTGGTATCTCTTGAGGTTTGCTTTGTTACTGAATACGTGGTCATTTTAGAGAAGGTTCCATGAGGTGCTGAGAGGAAGGTATATTCTTTTGTGTTTGGGTGAAAAGTTCTGTAGATGCCTGCTAAGTCCATTTGAGTCATGTCATCTGGTAGTTCTCTTATTTCTCTGTTAAGTTTCTGTTTGGCAGACTTGTCCACTGGTGAGAGTGGGGTGTTAAAGTCTCCTTCTATTAGTGTTTGGGGTTTGATGTGAGAACTGAGTTTTAGTAATATTTCTTTTACATATGTGGGTGCTCTTGTATTTTAAGCATAGATGTTCAGAATTGAGACTTCATCTTGAAATACTTTTTTCTGTTGATTATAAAGTGTCCTACTTCATCTCTTTTGATTGATTTTAGTTTGAAGTCCATTTTGTTTGATATTAGGATAGCTACACCAGCTTGTTTCTTAGGTCCATTTGATTGGAAAATCTTTTCCCAGCCCTTTACTCTGAGGTAATGTCTGTCTTTGAGGTTGAGGTATGTTTCTTGTATGCAGCAAAAGGATGAAATCTATTTTTGTATCCATTCTGTTAATTTGTGTCTTTTTATAGGTGAATTAATTTCATTGATATTAAGAGATATTAATGACCAGTTATTGTTAATTACGTTATCTTTTGGTGTTAGTGTTTGTGTGTTTCCCTTCTTTGGAATTTGCTGGTGTGAGGTTATCTATTGTCTGTGTTTTCATGGGTGCAACTAACTTCCTTGGTTTGGAGTTTTCCTTCTAGTACTTTCTGTAAGACTTAATTTGTGGATAGGTATTGTTTAAATCTGGTTTTGTTGTGGAATATCTTGTTTTTTCTGTCTGGGCTTGTACCCATGGTCTCTTAGTGCCTGCAGCATATCTGTCCTTCTAGCTTTCAGAATTTCCATTGAGAAGTCTGATGTAATCCTGATAGGTCTGTCTTTATATGTTACTTGGTCTTTTTCCTTTGCAGCTCTTAATGTTCTTTCTTTATTCTGTATGTTTAGTGGTTTGATTATTATATGGCAAAGGGACTTTTTTGGGTCCAATTTATTTGGTGTTCTGTAACCTCTGTGTACCTTCAGAGGTATATGCTTCTTTAGGTTGGGGACGTTTTCTTCTATGATTTTGTTGGACATATTTTCTGTGCCTTTGAGCTGGAGTTCTTCTCCTTCTTCTACCTGTATTATTCTTAGGTTTGATCTTTTCATGGTGTCCCAGATTTCCTGGGTGTTTTGTGTTAACATTTGTTGGATTTAACATTTTCTTTGAACAATGAATCTATTTATTCTATTGTATCTTCAACTCCTGAGATTCTATCTTCCATCTCTTGAATTCTCTTGGTTATGCTTGCATCTGTAGTTCCTGTTCATTTACCCAGATTTTTCATTTCCAGAATCCCCTCTGCTTGTGTTCTATTTGTTGTCTCTATTTCAATTTTCAAGTCTTGAGCTGTTTGCTTCACCTGTTTGATTGTCTTTTCTTGGTTTTCTTGGCTCTCTTTAAGAAGTTTATTGATTTCTTCCAATTTTATATTTGTCTTTTCCTCCATTAAGGGAATTTTTCATTTCCTCTTTAAGGGTCTCTATCATCTTCATATAGTTAATTTAAGGTCATTTTCTTCTACTTCTTCTGGATTAAGATGTTCAGGTCTTCCTGTACATCTGTACACCTGTACACCTGTAGGATCACTAGGTTCTGGTGTTGTCATATTGCTCATTGGGTTGTTGAATATATTCTTGCATTGGCATCTACCCATCTCTTCCTTCAGTTGGTGCAGGCAGTGTCTTTGCCTTTAATTTATGAAATTAAAGGACCAAGAGGGTCCAGTCCTTGCAGTCAGTGTCTGTATCTCAGAGATCCTCTCTTGGTCCACTCTGAGCAGTCACAGTCAATGTCTGTGGACTGAGGTCACAGGGGCTGGGTGGGTTTGGGAGCAGAGTGGGACTTGTAGGTTACAGGGTCCGATGCGGGAAGCGCTGGAGCCAGCTGACTAGCAAGTGCAACTGAGGCAGATGGGGGAGAGGCCCAGGGTTTTGCCCTGGGGCCTGGGGCTTAGAGTCTGGTCTGTCCAGCTGGGGGGCTGGTCTCTCACCCCTTGGTCCATTCTGTGCAGTTACAGTCTGTCACTGCATTTTATTTTTAATTGACAGTCATGTACAAATGCATGGCTGGGATACGTGCGTGTGTTAGAGCCTGCACATGTTGTGTGATGGTCAGATCATGGTAGGCCATCATCTCAGGCTTTTTGTTTGTATGTGATATAACATACTTCTCTTCTACACATTTTGCAACAAATACCATATTATTGTTGGCTAGAGGCCAGGGATGTACCTTGGCATAAGTAAGGCCCTGGATTTGATCCCCAGTACCACCATAAAAGAGAGCGGTGGTGGGATTTTGCCCCAAAAACTTACGACTGATTCATCCATTGCAATAGAATACTGTTTCTTATTTCTTCCATCCAATTTTAACGTATGCTAAAACATCCCTACCTATGTAGAGTAAGGCAGCTACCTCCTGTTGTCAAAGATCTGGTACAAGCAAGTTTACCTCTGCAGGTTCTTAAGTGCCAACTCTTAGTTTGTTCTTAAAGGACACATCCATCTATCACAATGAAGGCCGAAAGAATCAAAGCCTCTTTCTATGTTCAGATTGAGGATCACCCTCCAAATTTCAAGTCCAAATTTGAGAGATGAGTTCCTTCTTCAGATGACTAATTTTCCCTCAGATATGTTCTCCTCAGATAAGCCCTGTTCAAACACTTACATGTTTAGGGGGTCTCTGACCCCAAACAAGATACATGTGAAGACAGGACCTGGTAAGTGGTCATATCATTTACACACATGAGGGCTAGTTACCCACTACAATTCCAGATATGCCTACAAACACCAACAATTGTGGAGATTCAGAGGGGAGGGAACCCCAAAATCTCAGAGAAATCTTGGGCCACCCAAGAAACTGCGGTCTCCAGTTCTAGAATTCATCCTCTGCATTTGTGAGATTTGAGTTGGTAACCAACTGCTAAAACAGCAGGGGCTGTGTCTTTAAAGCTGTCCCAGATATCTCAAAAATACGCAGCAACTCCACTTTATTGATTCCCCATTACCATGGGCCAACAGCCAGCCTAGCGGCCAGCACCCACACCTATGTGCCCTGCATTCGGAGTCAGGTTTCTCCTCCTCTGCGGGAAGTGAAGCTGGTGTGAAAACGCTCCAAAGCAAGGCTGCCTTTCCCCACACCTCTCTTCCCTCCATCTATTTGTTTCTCTATGCCTTTATTGGGCTGTCAGTAGCTCACAGGTGCCAAGTGGTTCCATGCTTTCCTCCCAGTTCCACTAGCTTTGACACCACACCCAGAATTACCATTGTCCAAACCCCAGCTACTGAAGTGGAAACTCAGCTCTTTGGTTTACTGCATGTGCTTTTCCTCAAGGGCACTTGTCTGATCCTGGTCTTGTTTAGGTTTGTCATTATGCACGCATGGAACATTCTTCTGTTCATCTTCCTTTCCTTTGCTTTCCATCAGTCACGCCCAGCTCAAAAGCGCCAGCTTTATTCATGGTCCAGATACAAGGATTTCAAATAGACATGGGCAGTCTCTTTGAAATGGCTTGGGGACTTTCAATTGGCTGAGTGGCAGGAAATATCTTCCTTTAATTAGCAAGCTTCTCTCATGGTTTTTGTTTTCTTGAATAAGGGTGAATAGAATATCCTTGAAAGTTCTTGAGAGTTCACGTATGTTTTAGGATTGATCTTAGTTTCCTCCTCATCTGGGACTTTAATCATTTATCATTTCCTGCCGCAATTTTATTTTGTGTGTGCATGTTGTGTGTGTGGGGGTCGGTGGTGACGGCAGCAGGGACAGTAGCTGAGTGAACAGACAGTGTTAGAGAGAGGCACTTTCTTCCTTCACCAAAACATAAGGCTAGAGGGAAATCCGGAAGGTAAAGTTTTCCCCTTATCCTTTAAAGGCACAGAAGCCCTGTGGGTCAGCCGCTAAGCTCATTGGCTGCTCTTCCAGAGGACCCTGGTTCCATCCTCAGCACCCACACGGCAGCTCACAACTGTGTCATTTCAGTTCCGGGACATCTTATATTCTCCTCTGGCCTCTGAGGGTGCTGCACACGGGGACACAGACATACATGCAGGCAGAAACACTCTTCTGGCCTCTGAGGGTTCTGGCCTCTGAGGGTGCTGCACACCGGGACACAGACATACATGTAGGAGGCAAGAACACTCCTACAAACAGATTTTTAAAAAGGAATAGGAACTCCTTTCTTCAACCAGCTCAGTCACTGCAAACTCTTCTATCATACCCATCTTGGAATCTCTGTGACTGCCATTGTAAATAAACCTGCCATCCTTGACTTTCTGCTTATTTTCTAAAGGGAAAACCATGGCCTGGTCCCTCTGAGGGGTTTTTGCTGCTGGCGACTTCTCTCTATTAATACCATTCCTCCACGGAATTTCTAAATTAGCCTGTTCGAACTCGCGTTTCGTGATCTCAGGTATTTAACTGTGCCACGGATTCCTCGCGTTTCCAGTCCTGGTGTCAGGATAAAAAGACATTTGACACCCTCATTGTGCGGGTCCCTTTCGTCTTCATTCTGTAAGCTGGGAGCAAAGTAATTAATCTTGCTCTCTTCCCCAGGGGCCAGAGCCTGGACTCTGAGAGTGACATTTTACACATATGGACAGCGATTTGTGTTCTGCCACAGATGTATCAAATGCGGTATCTCCCCCAAGGGACGGGATGGTTAGGCAGTTACATGGTGGACAGGATGGTTAGGCAGTTACACGGTAGGCAGGATGGTTAGGCAGTTACACGGTGGACAGGATGGTTAGGCAGTTACACGGTGGGCAGGATGGTTAGGCAGTTACACGGTGGGAAGCAAGGACGCAGCTTCACCAGGAAGCAGCCTTAGAAGCCAATACATGGTTTGGCCCCCTGAGATGCTCAGATCATACTGTCTGAAAAACGAGTGGAAACCAGGATTTTCAATTGAATCATGGGAGATTGTACCACAAGGAAAACCAGAAGCATAAAATATTCAAGGAATGGTTTGGATGGCAAAGTCAGGTTTTGTTCTTGCGGGTCATCCTTCTGCAAACTGCCTCCCAAGGCTCCAAGCTGGCCTAAAGCCGATGGGAGTTCTGGTGTGGAGAGAGAAAAGGGAAGAAGAACAGATTCTGGGCTTGTCTCACAGTGCGCACGTGGTAGCACTTCCTGAAGAAACCTTTCTGGGCAGTGGACTGGACCTGCATCTTTCCTTTTTCCAGGGGTATTTCACTCAAGGTGTGCGTGTGTACGTGCGTGCGTGCGTGGGCGTGTGTGTGCATGTGTGTGATGGAGAGGGAGAGATCACTTATCTGCGAGTGCAAACACACTTGACCTGGGGTATCTTCCTCCAATACTTTCTACCTTATTGAAGCCTGGCCTCTTTTGAAACCCAGAGTCACCCATTCTGGCAGGTCTAACTAGCCCGCTCGTCCTGAGGGACGCCCTGTCACTACCTCCTGGGTGACTGCCTAACTTTCACATGGGGGCAGGTGGTTCAAACGCCTGTCTTCAGACATACATGGCAAGGGCTTTATCCACGGAGCCACTCCTTGAACCTTAAGTAAGATTTAAGTAAGCAAATGAGGGATTATCTGGTGAGCAAAGGGTTTGGGGAAGAAAAAAGCAAATTTTGTAGAAGAGATTGCATTCTAAAAAGGAGTGGCTCCACTCATTCCTCCAGCCTGCAGCTGATACCTCCTCCCTCCCGTCAAGGTCTCCACATGGGTTGCATTCCCCAGTCTTACTATTCATCTGAGCATGGGACCGTGTGTTCACCAAGTCATGCTCATGAAAGCGTCTAATGAGCTCTTGCCTGATAAACTTTGCTCTGTAGTTTCCTCTGGCTTATTGCTGCTGCCTGTGTGTAGTCCCTGTTTAAATGGGTGTGGGGAGGGTAGGGGATGAGAAGACACAAAGTCAAGGGCACAGACTCTGGGAGATTCAAATTCAGACGCTCTTTATTGTAAACAGGTTGAGGGGTTTTACGGAGTTAGGGAAATTAAGCTGCTGTAGGAACGCTTCTGGCTGGTTCCTTGGAAACCGAAAGTCATTGCTGGTGTGTTGTGATTGGCTAGGAGTGCTCTTCGTTAGAGTATTTTTGTTCTGCTGACAGGTGGTCTTGGCCAAATTTGCTCACTCCTTGTGAGTCTGCGTGCGCTTGCTTGTGCTTGCGCTATTACCCTGCCCCATTGCTCCACAGCTTTTCTTCAGTCAAGACTCCTTAGGGATTCCATGTTCCTTTATTAAACCACGCCCACCCACCCCCACCTTCCTGATATTTCCCATATTGATTTTAATCATACCAGAGACATTTTCTAACTTGTCTTCTTGAATTTACCAATTACATGATATATCTGTAACTTTGGAACTGAAAAAAAAATCAAGTGGAAAAATGTAAGGGAAAACAGCCCAGTAATGCCTGAAAGAACAGAAAATCTTTAAGTGGTCTTGTTTATTTTATGGGATCATGCAATTGCTATTATATATATATATATATATATATATATATATATATATATTTGGTTTTTCGAGACAGGGTTTCTCTGCAGCTTTGGAATCAGTCCTGGAACTAGCTCTTGTAGACCAGGCTGGTCTCAAACTCACAGAGATCCACCTGCCTCTGCCTCCCAAGTGCTGGGATTAAAGACGTGAGCCACCACCACCTGGCGCAATTGCTATAATTTTATAGTGCAAATATTCTTACTTCACATGTATCATCATAAAAATGTGTTGGTGCACTTTGGGCAGAATTTTAAATAGTTCAGTTATTGACTTTCTGATCTGCCATGTTTAGTGTTGTCCCTTAGTAGGTAAGAGATGTCGAAGGCCAATTGCATGAGACCTTCTCATCTGAATCAACAGTCTCACATTGAGGAGCAGAGGAAGAAATGGAAGGTCCAGGCTGTCATTAGGCCCCACACTTTGAAACACTTATTATTAGACATCCCCTCCCTTGCCACCATCAGAAAGAGGCAGGCGACTGCACTCTGAGAATGAGGGTACATCCCACATATCAGAGATGTTACTGTGGTTTGCTGGGTGTCCCTCAGGGGTCCATGTGTTATGGTTAAGTTCTGAGGGTGGCACTGTTGGAAGATGATGGCACCTTCTGGGAACAGGCTCCCAGGACAATTATAGACCTCCAGTCTTCTCTCTTCCCTGTCAGTTCCTGCTCTGGGTGTAAGCTGTTTGCTCCACCACATCTTCTAATCCCAACATACAGCCTTCACCAGATGTACAAAGTGATAGAGCCATTATTTCTTGAGCAAGAACCTACAGACCCAAGAGCTAAAGAAGCCTTTTCTATGTATATGTTAACTGTCTCATAAGCTTCTTTATAGTAGCACGAAGCAGACTAATACTAGTGCTTTGGTGTATCCCATGCCACTCACCTCTGGAACAAAACAGAAGCAGCAAGCAGAGCCTATAGACAGTGGAGTCCTTGGAGGGACACTGAGGCAGGTGAGTGACCCTGGAGTGGCAGAAGCCTCATGTAGAGACTTGTAACATGAGGGGCCTGCCCGTTGGGGTTTTTGTCCCGCCCAGTACCCCACAGCCAGCAAGCCCCAAAGAAAATCACACAGAGAGTCTACATTAGGTTATATACTGATTGGCCCATTAGCTCAATCTTCCTACCAGCTCCCATAACTTATATTAACCCATTGTCAGCCACATGGCCAGTACCTTTTCTCAGCTGGGACATGGACACATGTTGCTCCTTCTGTGGGCTGCGCAGGAAATGCCAAGGGAGCTTCCTGCTTCCCAGACGTTCTCCTCGCCCTGCCTCTACTTCCTGTCTGGTTGACCCCCCTATACTTCCTACCTGACCAATCAGCATTTATTTAAAACATGATTGACAGAACAGACAAGTCTCCTGCAGAGACTGATGGATGAGTCCCACCCAGGATACCAATGAGGACATCCCCAAAACAGTTGCTCTCTAGCCTCTCTGCCAGGGCTGACTGAAGCCAAATTATTCTGCCACTGACTGTCACTGCTGTCACCACTCCCCCCAGTTTCCAAGATGCAGTTGACTAAGTCAAAGAGCTTATCCCTCAGCATGTGTCAGAAGCCTCGGTGCCCTGGGACTGCAGGAGGTGTTCCTGTCTGTGTAGAACCCCTGCTTCCTGATAGGGAAGCATTTGAGTTTAACTGTCTTATTGCTAAGGTTTGTTTGTTGGAGGAAGTTCCTCTTTTCCTCATCTACATCACCATGTAGATAGTACGATCTGTCAATCACAGTAGCATCACCGGAGAGGAACCAAACACAGCACAATGACACACCAGGGTCATCCAAGAGTGAGCGACTGAGCCAGCTTTGGTACCCTCATTTCTGGTGAAATCCCAAAGCACCGTACTGTGCTATCCACAGCTATTTTTATAATCACATGTTCATCTCATATTGTTGATATAGGAGATTACTACAGTGACCTGTGGATTGAGGCTGTCAAACAAGAAGCCAAAACACTTTGTGTTTTTAGTAGGGCGTCATTCCTCATCCACAGATGAGACTATCTTCCGTCACCAATGTACGGACTTCCAGATTTCACTACAAATAGTTGTAGGAGATTTGTACTTTATATTCTAAAATATATTCTAAAAAATACCCTTTCTGCTCATGAGCACACACACACACACATGCACACAAACACTCACACACACAGATCACATTTTATCATATCTGCTCTCAAAGGGCTTCATTAAATAGGGTTGGAGATTAGTGGTTTAAGAGATTTAGAAAAACTAAAAACAAATTTCTCTATCACCCAGTGAAGATTGTGTTTTCTATTGCAAACCTAATTTATCCATTTCTAGATCAGAAATGGTCTTACAAAGACTGACCAACTTGTCAGAGAGTTGCCCAGATCAGTCTGTGTGTTTATGGTATTAAGTTAGTACCCTGTGAGGTGATTGCCCATGGCAATCCTTCATGACCAATTCCTGCAACGTGTTGCTTCTCAGGAGAGGTGTGTGAGATGGGAGACACAGATCTAGAATTCTTATATTTTCAGGGTGGGAGACTATTGGCTTTATAATTGATGGGGAAGAAAAATGATTTTTTTCTCCTAAACCAAAGAATTAATTTATAATCCTACTACAAAGATAAGGTATCTTCATGATAGACAAATTAGAAAATGCAGAATATCCCAAACCTAGACAGGAATAAGGATAGTTAACTCTTGGTCTCTTGTTTTTTTTTGTTTTTTTTTTTAAATTTCAAGACTGAACATGACGTCTCCATGCAGCAGAGTGGCCACATCTAAACCTTGCTTTCCTGTCATGCCCTTTTTTGAGGGAGCTGACTTCTCTCCACCAGTGCCAACTGCTGAGAGGTGCCAACACTAGGCAGGTCACTCTTCTTTCCTCGTTGGGTTCTCACGGGTTCTGATTTCACCTCTCCACTCCAAAGTCTGGATTTCTAGTTCTGGCATTCTATGTAATTAATGTACTGAAAATCCTAGCATTCTATGTCATTAATACACTGAAATTTAATGTTCATCCTCTCACTCAGCTTTGCACTAATGCTTATCTTATTACCAAATGCCAAGCACATGGCCACACCTATTAACTGGTTCCCCTGATCTGTCAGTTGTAGTGGCACGAATTTATTTTTTCTGGAATTCATCTTTAATATTGTTCAGCTCCTGACATTTCTCTGATGCCCTAAGGTCCTATGGTAACACCTGAACCTAGAAATCAAAATGTTTTGCAATCTTGTCTTATCTGTTCAATTGACCTTCCCCATTATCATCGGCGTGTGAAGAGTTTCCAGTCCGTTACTGTTTGGGCCTGGGCAGTCAAGTTCTAACTAAAGGAATGTGGGTAGAATTAAAGTTTGTCTCTTGGAGGTCTGGCCCTGAAGGCCCCTCAGTGGCTCTCTGCCTTTTCATGTTTCGTCATGTCTTCAGGGCATCTTGGACATGAACTTCCAGCAACGGAAGTTGCGAAGTAATGGAATCTTCATGAGCTAGGGGTCCTAAGTGACAGTGTGGTGTAGACTGCCTATGGATAACATAAATATGTATATACACATATATGCTTGTATACACACACACACACAAACCCACATATATGCTGAAAGTTTTAGACTATTCTTTTACTATGACAGAGTAACCCCCATGTAAACACCCATTTGAATGTGCTCCAAGTTCTCCAGAATTTAACTGCAGGCCTTCCAACCAAGCAGAGGAACAAGTAAAACATGACGAGTTCCAGAACGAACAATTCCCGGATCCTAAGATTTCACCAGTTAAGGTCAAAGTAAAAACTGAAGGCTTGACAAAAATGAATTTAATTTTAATTTTAATTTAATTTTAATTGAATTTTAGTGAGCAAAGGCATTTAAACACCTTATCATCTACTATTGTGTCCCTTTCATAAACAAAGGACATATGATGCTGCATGCCTCTGCCCTGAAGGGGATGCAGACTGACGAAACTAAGGGCAAATTCTAAAGTGGAACATATTTGATTTTATAACAAATACAACTACCTCATTTGTTCTTATGTTTCTTCCCCAATGGTAGTATTTCTCAGTAAATACTCTTTTACAGGGAGATATGGACCCAAGGACCAGAATCTGTAAAATACAAATGACTCCTGGATTGAGAACTAGGTAAGCTGGACCTTTCCGCAGAGATGGAAACCTACCCTGAAAAACCGCCTTGTAGACCGCCAGCCTTTGAAATCTGCACTTGCTTGTTTGGTAATTGTTTCCCATCTCCACTTTGTGCTTAATAGAAATGATGGAGAGGGAGCCCTAAGTTACTGACAGTGGTTGTTGGTTGGGAAGCTTTGCTTGTTAGATATTTTGTCAGCTTGACACAAGTCAGAGTCTTCTGGAAAGAGGAAATTCAATAAAAAAAAATTCCATTGTACTAGGGAAACAGTGGGGCATTTTCTTGATTAATGAATGATGTGGGAGGGCCCAGTGATGTAGAAGATCCTTCTGTCTATGTGTTGCTTTCATTGGTTAATAAAGGAACTGCTTTGGGCCTATAGCAGAGATGTAAGGGAGCAGAGCTAGGTGGAGAAAACTAAACAGAGTGCTAGGAGGAAGAAGGCAGAGTCAGAGAGAGACGCCATGGATCCACCGCTGGAAGACATGCTGAAATTTTGCTGGTAGGCCACGACCTCGTGGTGATACACAGATTAATGGAGATGGGTTAAATTAAGATGTAAGAGTTAGCCAATAAGAAGCTAGAGCTAATGGGTCAAACAGTGTTTTAATTAATACAGTTTCTGTGTGGTTATTTTGAGGCTAAGCTAGCCGGGCGGCCAGGAACAAGCAAGCAGCGGCTCCTTGCAAGAGCCTAGCCCAATGTGGGTGTGCCTTCCCTAGGCAGGTGGTCCTGGGTTGTATAAAATGTGTTGTATAAAAAAAGCAGGCTGAGCTAGACATGAGGAGCAAGCCTGTAAACAGTACCCCATTACTGCCTCTAGGTTCTTGCCTTCAGTTCTTGCCCCGATTTTCCTTTGTGATGGGCTGCAAGCTGTAAAAAGAAATAAGCCCCTTTCTCCTTGAATTGCTTTGGGATATGTTCATCACAGCAACAGAAAGCAAATTTGAACAAAAGCCTTGCCTTAGACTTGACCTGAAACTTCTGCCGCAGATGGGTTCCACCCTATGGGAACAGAGAAGGAACTTGGGAGGGGCAGGCCTTGGTATTGGCACCTTACCTGACACTAGTACTTCCTATAGCATAGGTGACTCTGTGTGTAGTAGAGAAGACCTCGGAGCTTCTCCTGTCAGTATCACAGTAAGACCTCCTTTGGACATTAGACACTTTGTTGTAGTATGGGAGATGTGTCAAAGATAGGGATGCCAAGTTCTCCTGCTCTTACTGTACCTGGACCTGACTTTTCATGCCTTTGTTTGTTTTATTAAATTGGGAACTCAAAGATCCAGTTCATAATATCTAAAATTTTTATGTATTGGGACTGATTATGAGAACTGGATGCTTTTGCAGAGGACCTGGGTTCAGTTTCCAGCACCCATAGAGTACCTATATCTGTCTGTAAACTCCAGTTCCCAAAGGGATCCAACACTCTCTTTTGGCTTCAGGGGACACCAGGCATTCAAGGAGAACATGCAGGCATGTTAACTCATTCACATTACATTATCAAATTAAGTTCAAACCCATTAGGGGGTCAGAGATATGACTCAGCAGTTAAGAAAACTTACTGGTCTTGCAGAAGACCTGAGTTCCTTTCCTGGCATCCATGTGGGTGGTTCACAAATGCCCGACACTCCAGCTCCAAGGAATTCGGACTTCTCTTTCCACATTCATGTGTCCATGTCCACACACATACACATAATTAAAAATAAAATAAATACTGAATTATGGTTGGAGAGATAGTTTAAGGTTTAAGTGCACCCGTTGCTCTCACAGAGGACCTGGCTTTGATTCCCAGCACCCACATGTAGCTCACAACCACCTGCAACTCTAGTTCCAAAGGACCCCGTGCCCTCTTCTACTCTCTAGGAGTGTGTGTGTGTGCGTGTGTGTGTGTCTGTGTGTGGTTCACAAGCACGTGTGCTGGCAAAACACCCTTACACATAAAATAAAAATAAATAACTCTAAAAACATTGTGTGTCCACTTTAGAAAATGACTTTGGTGGCGATAGTATCTTAATTGGTGATTTTTTTACTTTCAAGGCTTGAAACATGTCACCATGCTGTCCTGACTTTTAGGGTTGATGATAAGAGCAAATTTTCCCTCTGGAAGTTTCCAGGTTTCATCTCTAATTTCTGGATTAAATTAATTTGTGTGTTTGCATCTTCTTTGAAGTGATTGATCATTTTTACTAGTAACATTTTAAAGTTTTCTCCAGCATTTTGCCTACATAGTATCTTTGAATTTAGTCGTGGAGACATTAGGATATCCTGGCTCTTCTTGCTTCTTGTGTTCTGCGTTGTGATTGATCTATCAGTGGATTGGATATACCCTACTTTCCGTGGGGCTCTCTTGACTGAGCAGTGAAACAAGGTCAAATAGAAGGAGAAAAGAATAAAAGGAACAGAGAAGAACGTTATGGATAGGAAGAGAAAGGAGGATATTAGAGAATATTTAAAAAATTCCCCATAATGAGAAAATACTTTAAAATGAGGTAAATGAAAAGAGAAGAGTAAGAGAAACAAACATAAAAGATCTTGTAAAACCAAACCAAGAAGATAAAATAAAAGTTCAACTAAAATTACAGTGAACAGGGAGAAAATTGGGGAAGCATAAGAGGGAAAAAATTTAAAAAAGAGAATGAACAGAAAAAAAGTTTGCCCAATAATTAATGCATAAACTAAATTGGATCAACATACAAAAGGAAATAGATATGCAAAACTTTTACAATTTCAATTCAGCAAGCGAAATGTCACTTTTGGATGAGGCTTCGACTTCCCTTGCCAGGACCCACCCCACCCAGCTGTGCTTGGCTGGCCTGACATAGGTGCCTGGAGTTCCTCTTTCTCAGCACTTCCCAGCGCTCCGCCAGTATCTTCTTCCAAAGTGCTTCCCCTCTGTCTCTTCAGGTGAAGTCTGTTCTTTCTCATCCTGACTCATCCCCGAACCTGGGTCCATGGAGGCAGCATCTTATCTACCATCTCACTCATATCTCACTCATATTGGAAGACCCATATCCGGAATTCCAATAATGAAAAAAAATAGTAGAAAAACCACAAACGCAGCAGCCTTTTATTATTAGAAAAAAATTAATTTTAAATGCTTTTAAATTTTAAATTATTTTATTTTCAATGTTTTTAATGAGGTAAAATTTACATAGCACATGATAAACTATTCTAAATCATGCATTCATTCATATTCAGTGCATTCGTGTTGCTGCACAACCATCTCTCCAAATACTTTATCAGTACCAAAGAAAGAGCCCGCATCCATCAAGTGGTATTTTAACGTTGCCTACTAATGCTACCTTAGGTCCTGTCTTGCTACTTTTATGGATGTACCTATTCTAGAGATTTCCTAAAAATAGAGTCAATATGTGCCGCTTTGTGTTTGACTTCTATTGTTACTTTGAAGAATTATTTGATACACTCAGTTGATAAGTTAAAAAATAGTAAGCTTAGTAAGGGTCGTACGCCTTTAATTACCTCCGCAGTCAGTGTGCTCGTTTCCTTTAGCATTGCTATTGCAAAATGCCCAACAGAACACTGCAAGTCGAAGGTTTCTTTGCTGACATTTTCTGTGGACTCTGTCCATGGTGTTTCAGCACCATATATTCAGGCATAATATCGAGGTAGTGGAAATACACAGTGGAGGAGGTTCTTCATCTCATGGTGGACAGGAATAGAGGAAAAGAATGAGATTAGGAACCAAACATAGATTTCAAACTCCTACCTCCTTTGACCTACTTTCTTGAGTGAGGTGCTATCACCTACCTTTTCTGTCGTTTCCCAAAAGAGCCACTAGCTTGGAACCAAGTATTTAACACATGATCCCACAGAGGGAGGGCACTTTCTATTTAAATCATAATGTTCCATTATAGCCCCCTCATGACCGAAAATGCACTTGGTCCATCTTCAAGTCCACCCCGATCTTAACAATTCCAACAGTGTTATAAAGTCCAAGTTCAAAGATTTGCTGAGACTCAAACATCTCTTAGTTGTGATGTCCTAGGAAATAAGAAACGTCTTATATACTCCCAACATAGCATATCACGGAGTAAACACTGCTTCTCTAAAAGGGAGTGAAAGGAACAGAGGAGGGGAGGAGGTCGAGAAGCTGGCACTGCAAACACTAAAGTCTGCAGCTCTGTGTCCACCACGTCCAGCATCTCTCCATGTGAGCTCAAGAAGGTTTGGGAAATTCTGCCTTGCCCCTTGCAGCCTACATGGTTAGTTCTTTGGCCTGAGTAATCTCATTGATTGTGAGGAACATCTTCAGAAGATGTTGCATACTCTTGGCATCTCTGACTTCTTGGGCTCTACATTGTAGCTCAGGCATCACGCTTGCAGCTTTGTACACAGACAAGAGATGCCCATTGCATGTTGCCTGGTCTCACAGGCTCTCTCCTTGTTTTTTTTAATTTTTATTCATTTTTTCCTTATTTATTTATTTTTTTAAAGCGAACAAACTATCTTTTTTATTGTACATACCAATCCAAGTCCCCACTCCCTCCCCTCCTCCCATTCCCTCCACATACCTTCCCACCCCACCCCCATCCAATCCTCAGACAGGGTAAGGCACATTGCTTTAGGGAAGGTCCAAGTTCCCCACCCCCACCGCCACTATATCTAGGCTGAGCAAAGTATCATCCAAAGAGAATAGGTTCCCAAAAAGTCAGTACATGCAGTAGGGATAAATCCTCTGGTGTCACTGCCCGTGGCCCCTCAGTCTGCCCCAACCATGCAACTGTCAACCACATTCAGAGGGACTAGTTTGGTCCTATGCTTGTTCCTTCCCAGTCTGGCTGGAGCTCCCATTAGCTAAAGTAGACTGTTTCAGTGGGTGTACCCATCATGGTCTTAATCTCTTTGCTCATATTCTCATTCCTCCCACTCTTTAACTGGACTTCGGGAGCTCAGTCCAGTGCTCTGATGCAGGTCTCTGCCTCTGTTTGCATCAATTGCTGGATGAAGGTTCTATGGTGGTATTTAACATATTTATCAATCTGACTATAGGGCAAGGCCAGTTTGGGCCCTCTCTATTACTTAGGGTCTTAGCTGGGTTTATTGTTGTGAATTCCTGGGAATTTCTCTAGAGCTAAGTTTCTTGTTAACTCTATAATGGCTCACTCAGTCAAGATTATCTCTTTTCCTTGCTCTCATCTCTGTCCTTCCTCCTTCTTGACTATCTTATTCCCTCAAGTTCTCCTCACCCCTCCCCTTCTACCCTCTCTTCTACCCTTATACTAGCTATAAACAAAAGATACTGAGCCTATAGTTGATGATCCTGTTACCTAAGTAATAAGGTGAACCCAAGGAAAAACATACATAGAGCCACCTGGAAAGTGGAAACAGACCAGATTGCCAGGCTGTCTTTTGAAATTTGAGTGGAAGGCCCCATGTCCTTAAATGACTTCATTCTGCATAGCTGGTAAGTTGGCATGCGGACAGCACCGAGATCTGCCAGTGGACAGCACCGAGATCTGCCAACAGTTTGAGAGCTCGCGGATCCCTGTGGCTGAGGTGATCCATGAAGGGCTACGGTGGGTGACTAGAGGAAGTGAGATGAATACTTGGGAAACAAATTCCCACGTGGCCCTTGAGAGATGCTCTCTTCTCAGTGGAACAGTGTCAAGCTGACTTCATCCTTTCCCTTGCATGCCCATGAGCCTGCTCTGAGTTCCTAAGATGGCTTCAGGGAGGGCATCTTTGCTCGTGTATACTACTGGTCTCTTTAAAATCTGGTTCTAACCTCTTCAGACATTATGACCTCCTTAGTCTCAACATGGCTCTAACTTTCTAACTAAAAGTCTTTTATTTTG
The DNA here is from genome assembly GCA_028555095.1 of Dicrostonyx torquatus. Classification (NCBI taxonomy): domain Eukaryota; kingdom Metazoa; phylum Chordata; class Mammalia; order Rodentia; family Cricetidae; genus Dicrostonyx; species Dicrostonyx torquatus. The sequence goes on along the minus strand of JAQHUG010000190.1, from coordinate 3,618,133 downwards.
TTCTGGTTTTAGATCCTGATTCTCACTATCAACCCTGACCCAATGCAAGTAGCAATCACCATGCTAATGTCTGAACACAGGATTTCCTTGACATGTCTTACATCAGATGAATCCACTCATTGTCTTTCAACTCAGCCTCTCATAAGTACTCAGGACAGGGACAAAGTACAGACCTATTTGTCAAAGTGGACCATGAATGGCTACCAGTCTAATCTCCATTAGAGCCCTTGCTCTCACATGAAGCCTCCTGAATAGAAGCTTTACTCCCTGCATTTCTGTTGGCATCTGAACGCCTACAGCATCATCCATTAAACACTGTTGACAGTTTTCTAGGATTTCTCTCACTTGTATCTTCAAACTCTTTCTTGCACCAATCAGTTCCAAAAGTCTAAGCATCCGAAGGTTAGGGTTGATCACAGCAAAGACCCCGCTGCTGTGTTGCCAGTTTTCTGAGTGAGTTGTGTTTCTCAATGTTCTAACAAAATGCCTGGCAGACACACATTATAGCAGGAAGGGCTCATCATCATCAGTTTCAGAAAGTCCAGTTTGTGATTGATTGGTCCTATGTGTTTTGGGAGAATATCATGTTCAAATGCAAGGTTCTTTACCTTGTGATGGACAGGAAAAAAAGATAAATAAGAGGACCAGAGATCAAGTATAACCTTCAGTGCACATCCCTAGTGTCTTAGGGACTGTTCTACTGCTGTGAAGAGACACCATGACCATGGTAACTCTTATAAGGGGAAGCATCTAATAAGGGGATGTTTATTGTTTCAGAGGCTGAGTCCATTATCATTCTGGTGGGGAGCATGGCAGCCAGTCTCGTTCTGGAGTAGTAGTCAGGAGCTACATCCCGAGCATGGGCAGAAAGAGAGAGACTGGGCCTGGCAGGGGCTTTTGAAACCTCAAAGCCCACCCCGAGTGACACTTCTCCTCTAAGGAGGCCACACCTTCTAATCATCCTAGTCCTACCAAAGAGTTCCACTTCCTGGTGACTAAACACTCAAATCTCTGAGCCAATAGAGGCCATTCCCATTCATACCTTCACTCACAGTAGCGCACTTCCTCCTTTTGGGTTCTACTTTCCTTAATTTTTAGAACCTCTCAAATTAGCACCATTAGCATGGGACCAAGTATTCAATCCACGAGTCTGTGGGAGAATATTTCATATTTAGCCATAATAGTCAGCGTTCACATTTCGAGGGTGTAGACGTACTTTATCCTTGATGCCCTCCATCATTCAATAATGTAGTATTGTTGCCTTGCATGTTCCTTTTTATTAATAGACCATTTTCAGAATATTTTAAGGAAAATGTAGCAGATAACTCAGAGTTCCTAGTATTCCCGGACCCTTCACAGAATGGCATGGCCCTTTTCTCATAATTAATAAACTACACTGATGCATTGTTATTAAGTTCATGCTTTATACTGATTTTCTTAAGTTTTTACCTATTCTAATCTGTCCATAGCAACTATTCATCATATATTCTTAAGGTCCTCTTACCTGTGACTAATTCCTCAGACTTTCGTTGCTGTGATGGCCTGGGAAGTTTTGGGGAACACTGGTCAGGCACACACTGTAGGAGGCTCACTGTGGGGAATTTAATGTTTTCATCATGATGAAATCAAGACTGCGAGTGTTTGAAAGAAAGGCCACAGATCTTGTGGAAGCTTGAGTGGAAAGCATCTCTTGCAGTCACGGATATCTGAGCACTTAGTCCCTGGTTGCTGGTGCTGGCTGGGGAGGTGAGGACATTTAACTCCTCTTCCTTCCTTTCTCTCTCTCTTCCTCGTGTGTGTGGCTAAAGATGTGATCTTCCGCTTCCTGCTCCCACCACCTGCTGCCATCTCCTCCTCCCTCTAGAACCATAAATAAACTTTCCTCTACAAGATGCTCTGGCCATGCTGCTCATCACAGGAGCAGAAAAGGCACTGATATTGATACAAAGTTGTGTGCTCATCACATCACCGCTGCATGAGCACATACTCAGCATAATCTGTGGCATTGGTGCTGACTCTGGGCACCTGCCTGAATGAGCCTCGTCAGATTTCTACACAATTAAGTCATTGGTTTTCCTCCTTTTTGGCTTTTTCAAATTTCAGAAACAAACCCAGTGCCTGTGGCTGTGTTGAGCTGCCTCTGGAACTCAGTTGATGCCTTGAGTCAGTCTAGCCTTGAGTCAGTTGATGCCTTGAGTCAGTCTAGCCTTGAGTCAGTCTAGCCTTGAGTCAGTCTAGTCTTGAGTCAGTCTAGCCTTGAGTCAGTCAAGCCTTGAGTCAGTCTAGTCTTGAGTCAGTCTAGCCTTGAGTAAATCTAGCCTTGAGTCAGTCTAGCCTTGAGTCAGTCTAGCCTTGAGTCAGTCTAGCCTTGAGTCAGTCNTCTAGCCTTGAGTCAGTCTAGCCTTGAGTCAGTCTAGCCTTGAGTCAGTCTAGCCTTGAGTCAGTCAAGCCTTGAGTCAGTCTAGCCTTGAGTCAGTCTAGTCTTGAGTCAGTCTAGCCTTGAGTCAGTCTAGCCTTGAGTCAGTCTAGCCTTGAGTCAGTCTAGCCTTGAGTCAGTCTAGTCTTGAGTCAGTCTAGCCTTGAGTCAGTCTAGCCTTGAGTAAATCTAGCCTTGAGTCAGTCTAGCCTTGAGTCAGTCTAGCCTTGAGTCAGTCTAGCCTTGAGTCAGTCTAGTCGATGCCTTGAGTCAGTCTAGTCGATGCCTTGAGTCAGTCGATGCCTTGAGTCAGTCTAGCCTTGAGTCAGTCTAGCCTTGAGTCAGTCTAGCCTTGAGTCAGTCTAGCCTTGAGTCAGTCTAGCCTTGAGTCAGTCTAGCCAGCCTTGAAGAGTCGGTGGGCCTTGTTCTCTGTTCAGCAAAGCACAGTCTAAACATAGCTCAAAGCATCACTCAGGAATCACCTGAACCTTCAGCTGTGTCCACAACTGGAGCCACCATCAACACCTGGGCTTCTATAGGAATACCAAGATGTCCCCACATATAGTCAGTTCTTTCCCCAAATCATTTAATACTCTAAGCTTTTCTGACTCATTTTCTACTTTACAGCAACATCAAAGAATTAGAGAGATAAAATCCAACTCTCCCATGTTCAGGTAGGGACTTTGTAGTCACTTGCTTAAGAAATAGTTCATTCTCTTAGGAAAAGAGTGACAGAAGCATTGTTTGAAGTTTCAATTAACGTCTCTGGTCTACTTGTATGTCTTTCAACCATTGTTCAGACATAGCACTGAAAGCCTGCCTTATTCCTTTAATTTCTCATCATCTTATAGGGTACCACCAGTGTTCCCGTGTCTCCAAACAGCTTTGAGTTTCAGGACTAGCCAAACGGACCCCCTCGACTTTGTCAAAATTGTCATATTTATTTATGTTTCTATCATGTCTGCAGATATGTATTACGTGGACTTCCTTCTCTGTGTTTCCTCAGCTGTGGTTCCATCATTTATTCTGCCAGGCTCAGCATGTCCTTGACATACCAAGCCATTAACTTGAAATCAGAAAAGTTCTGTGGGGTCTCTAAATTCTTTCCTACGATTATCAGCCCCTATGCTAGTTCAGAATAAAGTCACTGGCTGCAAGACAAAAAAAAATTGGTCTGAGTGGTCATGGAAAAGTCTAAACATGGGACTGTCTTTCTCTCTCCACTTGCAATGATTTATTTTCATGGTTTTATGAGACTTTAATGAGGAAACCTTATCTGTATGTCTGATAATTATCCACCAAATTCTCATTTCCTGTCAGAAAAATCCACACTAAGTAAAACAAAAAAGGGCGGAATGGGGAGAGTTTTTGACCTCTGACCTGTGTGGCTGTGGAATATCTTGTTGCCACACAGTATATGTGGCTAGAGGCATGACTGTGAATTTTCTCATTTACTTCTATTTAACCAAGCTAGCCACCTTCAGCTTAGGACAATGGTAAAATAGGACCCTGTGGTTCCTCGGGGTTCTATACTGAGAGGTAGTTCACTTGGGCAAGGCAAGTCCAGTTTCCCTCTTTATCATCTAATATTAATCCAGTATCTTGGCCAGTTCCATCTGTTGGGTGATGCACTGAGTTTGTATTCCTCTCATTGATTTATAATAAAAGCTGTTTGACCAATAGCCAGGCAGAATAAGGTTAGGCTGAACAATTAAACTGGGGACTCAGATGAAGAGGGGCTGAGGTGGGGAAGACGTGAGCCAGACACCCAAGGAGCAAGATGCCAGAAGACCGATTACTAGAAATGGGTTAATTTAAATACAAGAGCTAATTAGTAAAAAGCCTGAGTTATTGGCCAAACATTTATAATTAAATAAGGCTCTGTGTGGTAATTTGGGAAGCAGTTGCTGGGAATTTGGAAACAGGCAGGCAGGAGGCAAAGCTCTTCTTACAGGGTGACCGAGGTACACCTGAACCAAATGAAGGTTGAATTTTGAGGAGTCTATCTTTTTTGGTTTCCTTGCTGTACGTTGTATCTTCTGCTGGAAAGAAAGATGCTACTACAGTAAGTTGCTATGGTCACTAACTGAAGACTTTGTTGTGGCTGTGCTGAACATTGTGAGATTCAAGCAGAGAGCTTTGTCCCTGTCACTGTGCACATCTCTGGGGCTTTCAGGTTAGAAACCATGGGGGTTCCCGTGAGCCCACTGGGAAGATGGAGACTGGCGAGTGTTTTTGTCTTTTTAGAATTTTTAGGGCACCATTGTGTGAATTTATTTCCAGCCCTAGCTTGGTGAACAAGGTGAGACTCCTCGCACTTTTCTCTCTAGGTGTGAAATTCACCGTCCTCTCCATAACCTACAAGCGTTTCCCTGCTTGTTCTGTCATTTAAAGAGAGGCTTGCTAATCCTTTAATTATATCTTTCTTGGTATCTAGGGCAGTCATTAAAAGAACCTACACAAAGTTAAAGAAACACTTTTCAAAAATTGCATTTTTGAAGGTACTGCAGGTAGGTGGGAGAGAGGAGGTTTGGTCAGACATAAGGTCCACAGGAGAAAGCCAGGTGGTTCGAACTTGCTCCAATCCCTTTGCTTTATCTAGGGGACCCTCCCCAATCTAGTCTTCTGCATTGTGGCTAGGAAGGACCAGGACAGTGGGGGCTTATCATGAACTCGGAATACTGCAGGGTTTTTGTTATCTTCCCAGTTACTGAGCAGCCCCCACCCTTGACTCACCCGCATTGTAGGCAGGTTTGTATTTGGCAGGCTTTCTGCGCTGATGGATGAGTTAAGCCAGACTTGCCTACTCTTGAGGACCCATGGCAATGAGATCACCTTGCTAAAATAGCAGTGCAGACAGACCTTGACTCACTAGTACTAACCAAAGGACACTTCAAGGTCAAGCATCTTCTAAACAAAGACTCAGACAGTATACTGACCTAGAACAGGACTATCTGACAGAGCTATAATGCAAATCACATAAGTAGTTAAAAATCTTCAGGTTGATATATTTACTAAAAATGGGTGGATTTAATTTTTAACAGCTCAAATAAGACAATTTTAATTTTTTATCTTAATATATAGCCACTATAAAACCATTAAGATATAATGTTACATATTATATAATATGATACAAAATACAGCAGTGTAACTGTATCTCTAATTAATGATGTTTTAAATGTTTACTGGCCATGTGTCTACGGAATACACTGTTAGCCTGGCAATGGAAAATTATCTATTTCATCTAAGCACACAGCCTCAGATAGTCTACATCTGATGTTCTGGGTACACGAGCGACTGCGTGTAGTTATCAGGCACAGTCCGTTCCAGGAAGCCTAGTTTTCTCTACCGTATGTTATTATATCTTACCCACTATCCACTCTCTGGCAAAACTTAGAACTAGGGTTCAAATTGGGGCAACCCCATCACTTCCTTGTCGTCTGCAAGTGATCTGTCGATTCACTACAGACCTTCAGACTGTAAAGTTAAACTGGTTCTCAGAGCTTGGGGCAAATAAAAGTCAGCTTGTTAAAATTCAGATTTCTGGGCAGAGTTCCAGTCCAGCTGATGTTAAGTTTCAGAAGGCGAGGCTGAGAGCAACAGCTTGTAGCCACATCCCCCACACCCTCGTAAACTCAGGCTGAGAACCCTCCCCGTTTCCTCATGGAGGAACTCCTGGATTTTCACGTTCAGTCCACGGCTCTTCTAGTGATAGTCAATGCATGCTCTCGGCAGACAGGACCTTCCTGGAAGGCGGGGGATCAGCCACTGCCCCACATTTCATAATTGCCAGCCTCTCAGTCACTTGCACTCAGAGACCTACATAGCACCCGAAGCAACCGAGAAACAGACCCGTGCTGTATTTCAGAGGTGAAACCTCCTTTTGAACCCAGTTCCCTCTAGTTTTGAGGATTGAGATAGCTCTCCATATACAATACTTCACATTTATACAACTACTTTTCACTCTGGGGTTTGAAAATTATCTATAAACACCTCATTAATCTTAATCGCCCTCCTCAAAAAGAGGTACTAAGTGAGAAGGGCTTCATTTTAGAAGAAGGAAACAAAAGAGAATTTGAGTGTTAGGCAGAGTTAAATCGTTTCGTGTTCCCATAGTTCACCTGTGCTTCCATGTCTCTGGCCACTGCAATCGCTTATGGTCGTTGAGCCCGACGTGGAAGTGCGCTTCTGGTGAAAACACTGCAGCAGACGCTGTGGGCTGCCCATTTCCTGTTCAGATGACGAGGAAAGGTGGGATTACTCTGCGGTTGTGATGGGAGACTTCAGGTGGGAGGTGTATCTTCCGTTTCATACTTATCCCGAACACTGTGTCTTCTGGGACACATTCTATAGCTTCCCAATTCCCGGAGCCCAGTGATGCACATTTGAAATGAAACCGGAGGTCTCCCCTCTCCCCTGTGCCCTTGCTCCCCCATGGAGCTGACGGGATGATTCATTCCCTGGCTGCAACAGGCTCAGGGAGGGCTTCATGTCTCACACAGTGAGGGCCGGGGCTGTGATTTCTTAACTTGGTCCCAAGGCCATTTCTGCCTATAGACTTAAAGCGTCTTTCTGCCAGGAGAGGCACATGTGTGCATAGCCCTCCAGAGAAGAATATTTCAAATCGCTGTCTTAGTGACTGATGAGGCTTCCAAAGATACACTTCAAAACATTTATTTTTACATGTGTGTTTTCTTAATATACTTCCGTACTTCATCTTTTTAGTCTGAAGATCTTATTTTATTCAAACAGTCACTGTAGAAAATGTTAAAATATTGAAACATTAAAAAGGAAACTTTAAATTGGCTATAAACCACAGCTCTTTGGGTGTATTTTCTTTAGGTTCCCCCTGCTTGCTTTCTTCCTCCCTTCTTCCCTCCCTCCCTTCTTTCTTTCTCTTTCCTTCATTCCTTTCTTTCATAATATTTCAATTTACTAAAAACTTGGAATCAGCTTTTTCTTCCTAAAGTCCTGATCTCCTTTAAAGGAAAACCACAGGCTGGACACCAGGAATGCTAACAGTATACAATTTGTTCTAGGTCTTTTTTTATGAACTGAATTAGAAGATATATATGCTTAAAAATAAAAATCTCTATGTTTTAAGTTGATAATTTCTACATAAAAGTTATCACACAGGGGTTTGGGTATCTTTTATGTTGTATATTTGTATCTCCTTTCTTCTATAATAAAAATCATGGCTCTTAGACACACATATATCAATGGGTATGCTTTATTTTATATTACATAATAGTCTCAAAATAATAGGCCAATTATTTATACCACCAACATAATGACTAAAAATAGAGTTTTCATATAATGTTTATTTTTATTTTGTCACCTTTCTATGAGAAACATAGACATTATATCTGCATCATTGAAGTCCACAGCCTTTATATACTGTGCCATCTTTTTTACACAATATGTATTTTATGTTCATTACTGTGGTAAAGTTTCTCTGATAATTTTTGTGCTTGAATCTTGTTCTCTACTGAATTAATCTGGACTCACAGAAACTATATTACCTAAATTTTATTAGTCATATTTGCAAAAGTCAGTTTTGCTAGGGCTAAAATCTTTTGCACAGTTTCTTTCCTTCAGGGATTTAAATACATTAGTCCAGGTTCTTCTTCCATAAAGTATTATGTTTTAAAATTGTATCATCATACTTCATTTCTTCTTTTTACTAAGATGTCCAAAGAATTCTTTTAAAAAAAAACAGAATGTTTTGCTTTTAGCATTAGTTGTTCTGGCTGCTAGCCTCATGTACACAGAGTATTCACTCAATATATAATATCAGACTTAATTTTCTTTTTAGTTTTATAAAAACCTTTCTTGCTGTACCCTCTTGCACTGACAATATTTAAAGACCGTGTTTATTTAAACAAAATTTATTTAAATAAAAGCAGACTAATAGCATCAAAAGCTCCCCTGGGTTTGAGTGGGCTCTCTTGTTAACAGTCTTCTTGATGTTCTTGCCTGCCATGAGCTTGTATATTTTTCAGTAAAAAGTTGGTGTGAATGTGCAGTGGTGGCGCACACCTTTAATCCCAGCACTCAGGAAGCAGAGGCAGGTGAATCCCTGTGAGTTTGAGGCCAGCCTGGTCTACAAGGTGAGTTCCAGAACAACCAGAGCTGTGACACAGAGAAACCCTGTTTCAGAAAAGAAAAGTGTGGAGAGGAATAAAGGGAGTAAAGATGTGAACATATCATATCTACTCTTGCAAGAACCACAGGCCACTGATTACTTTCTGAAAGATACCTGTTCCTATCTCAGAGCATACGATCCAAAGAAAGATGGCCAGTCGAGAAAGTCATAGGCTCAATGTGATCAGAATGATGTCACTTGTCAGTGTCCTTCCAAAAGAGATGTGTGCTGCCTGGGTTCTCCTCCTTCTGCTGCTCTTCACAATGACATCAATAGATTTTCATTTGAGGTTGCCAAACTGGCAACATACAAACATAAGAGCATGTACTTTTACAACCCTATGCCCAGGATGTCAGAGATGACCTCTTGCAGACGTGTGTACACACAGGGTTGCACATGTGGTGCTTCTGATGGAAGCATGCACCCAACAGTAAGGGAAGCCCAGGTGATGATGTAGCTTCTGATAGAAACATGTACCCAGCATTAAAGGAAACCCAGGTGATGATGTAGCTTCTGGTAGAAGCATGTACCCCATAGTATAAGAAGTCCAGGTAATGATGTAGCTTGACCTCTGAGTCAAGTCTCAATCTTTGATGGATAAACAAATAACACTTCACATTGGCATGGTGCCCACGTGAGACTCAGGAAAGACTCAAAATATCTCTGTGTGTTTCAGGCTTATATTATTGTTGACCAATTTTATACTACTTTTGAATATTCTTGCCCATATTCTATTTTAGTTTATATAATTAGCAATTATATATAAAACCCCTGAATTCTTGGAAAGCATTGTCAACTCTTGACAAATATGTGCCTTCCCTAGAAGCCATATTCCATCAAGGAGAAAGATAATTGATGTCATATATTATTGTTATATATAATATATAAATGGACTATATATGTATACACACACATATATGCCATCTGTGCATATCCCAGGGAATAATAACCATTATTTTCTTTCTTGTGTGTTGAAACAGGTCATGTTGTATAGTCCAGGTTAGTTTAAAAACTCACTGACCCATCATGGTCATGAACTTTCTGTAGTACAGACTGGCCTTGAATTCATCCCAGCTCAGCATTCTGAGTGCCATGGGATTATCAACCCATACCAGCATGCTTGAGTCAGCTATCATGACTCACATAAAAATGTTTCTAAGTAATTACTGTAAAGTTTTAAGTAGGCAGAAAAATGGCAATGACATAAAATGTGTTATGAAGATAAAATTGCCAATAAATTTATAAGCTTATTCTGTGCCTCTGAACTGAATCTTTGATTCTACTGGAGATTTGTAAAAACCAAGTGTTCAAGTTATAGCATGTTTTTCTTCAATGGCAAATGAAAAAAAATTAAAGGAGCATTTGAGAAGTTGCTTAACAATGAAAAGAAGAAATTAACAAGCTGTGAGTGGAAACAGCTTTACTATCTGCTCCTTTTCTCTGTGTTTGGGGTTGTCTCAGATTCCTAACATCCCTGAGTTAGACAACATGCTTATTTTCAGCATTAACCTGGTTTGTAAAGAAATCTTATCTCTAATTTTGTTTCTGGTTTTCCAAATTGTGCTCCATCTCACTTTTTATTTTTCCTAAAACAATATCCCTGGGGTCATTGATTCTTCTTTTCCATCTGTTCTAGACTTTGTTTCTGAAATTGTTTTTCTTTATCTCACACTCTTTCTTGACTATACTAACCCTTTGTGCTTTTACTATTTGAATTATATTGTTATTTTCCATCTTGTACAGTATAGTGTTTTCATGTATTTTAGGTTATCTTTAGATAGTAATTAATAGTTTTGATTTGCTTTCTAAGCAGGTCTGTAAAATTGTTCCTCAGCTCTGGATTTTTCTCTTAAAACATCTGAGGGGAACTCTCAACATGTATTGCCTACTCTGGCAAGAAGGGACCTAATGAATCTGATCAGTTTTAGGGACTTCCTGAAGCTATTTTGAGTAGTTTACCTTCTTGTTTAAAGATACCTGGAGTGTTCAGAACTGTGGCTTCTTGCCTTTTAAGAGTTTCAAGTTCTCAGTATGGTGGCTTGCCTTCTAGGTGTTCTGAGTTTCAATATGGCGGCATACCTTCTAAGTCTTTTAAGTGAAATGAAATGGGTTAACAGCAGCGGGAACACCATAACCCTCTTCTCCCAAGCCCAAAATAGGGACATCGGCCAGGATTCTCTGCTAGCATAAGCAGGATGCCAGGTGGCTTGGTATCTGAAGGCAAGGCCACTGGGACCCATGGAAACAGTAAGTCTATAGTCTGAAGGTCGGGCCTAGCTAACAAAGAGATAAAGGATGAATAGAGAACACCAGATGTACCTAGACAAGGACAAAGCTGACATGACTGAACTTTTCCCTTGCCTCAATTAAAGTAGCCAATAGAAACCATATAATCATATATCTGCTTCTGTAAAATATAAATAATAGCTCTAGACTGTAAGGGGCATGCTCAGCTTTTCAAACACTGTAGCATCCTCAGGTCTGAGAAAATAAACCCTCTTGCATTTTGCATCCAGCAGGTCTCTCTCTTGCGTCTTGACGGTGGGTCTATGAGAAGGCACCCAGGTCTCTGGGTCCTTCATAAGAGCTCTCTCTGCTGCTGCCTTCAGGACATTCTCTTTCCTTCATCTTTCTTCCTTTACTTTCTTCCTTTATTTTGTGTCACCTACCAACAGATTTCCCTGAATTTGGGGCTTTGTTCTAGAACCCAACACAGCCCGGTTAGTTGCAGAAGTTCCAAGGAAGCAGCCTTCTCTAAGCACATGCTTTCCCTAGAAGCCACATTTTAGGAATATCCCAGCCTTCAGAATTTTCTATGAGTCCCCCGTACTTGGTCTCTATAGAGCCAGTAAAGACCCCTGTGCTGTCAGCAATTACCTGCAAGTAGATACATTCTCTCCTTCTCAGTGTTCAAGCTTTGAGATTCCATTGTTTCTGGGCCTGTCACATGTCTCTTGCCTCCACCTGCTCTTCTCCCACAGAACTAACATCACACTGGCCCCATGAGTACATGTACTTTCAATAGTCATGCAATTGCCATGTGTGTTCCTGCAGTTCTTGGGGGATAGATACTTTGACATCTACTTTTATTGTGAAGTTGTCTGTGTGTTGTTAAATCTACAGATCAATTAAAAATTATTGTATTTACTTATTCATTGGGGCAGCCCATACATGTTGAAGTCTGAAGACAATCTGTACAAGTATGTTCTCTCCTTCTACTGTATGAGTCCCAGGGACCAACTCAGGTTTGGTCAGACTTGGGGCTTTTACCCACCCAGCCAACTTGACAGGCCCAGAGCAATGCTTTTAATGTAAGGTTTGGGACATCATTCTTATTTTCCCATGGTACTCCAGTTAGATAACTGTATTTTGAGAAATTCATAAAAGGAGCTTTGAACCTGAGGCTGCTACCTAACCAGGCACGGTATTAGCTTTGCCCAACTCTTGTTTTATGGCCAGTTGCTCTTTCTCCTGGGTTCGGAACCCCATCTCCATCTGTAGTAGTGTCTTAAAGTTCATCTTGTGTCTTAATGTAGAGTCCAGCCATACTAAGCTACCCACTTTGGTATCCAGGTAATGGCCAAAGATGCCAATCATTATTTTGGTCACTGTTTCAATTACATAATTGTACCAGTTTTGAGAGGTCTCCTTCACCCTCATTTCTCCCCATAAACTCTATAATGTTTGATATACAGCTTAACAGAATATGGGACTTATGTTTTTTGGTAAATCATATCTCATGACAGAAGTAGCTGCACATTTTCACGTATGGCACACGGGAAAGAGCATTTGGAAATTATTAAATCATTGTGTTTCAAGTCTAAGGATGAAGAAAACAGATGACCTGTTAAACCAGGAAGAGCTTGTGTAGTGGTGGAGGAGATAACCAGGGCAAGGGGAGCCTTGCCAGCTGCGCTCTCTAAAGCACTGATTAGCCTTGCTAAAAACTGCAAAGTAGCCATGGTGAGAGGAAAAGATGGATACAGTATGCTGGGGAAATCAGCTGTTGCTGTCAAAAAATCTAAGCTATGGTGGCATAAGCATATTGTGTGTGGACAGAATTAGGAGGTAAATATTAGAAAAACACTGTTAGCGTTTCAAGTTCAAGGGACTGAAGAAAATAGAATTTGGGATTGTATTATTATTATTATTATTATTTCTTTTTCATTCTATTTGACCTTGAAAATACATTCCTGGATTACTGCATGAGTACTTGTGAAAACATTTTAAAGCAACATTGGCTTTTCAAGGCCAAGTTGTTATTAAACAGAGGACATAATTTAAGACCGACAGGGTCATGTTTTCCCTTCTGATGTGTCCTTATAGGTTGCTCAGTTTCTCCTGGGCAACGGCACTGACTGCTTCTGCCACACCCATCAAAATAACTTTTGCCAATTTTATAGCTAATGTCTTACTTGCTTACAATTTTAATCACTTATAAGGTTGTGCAATAAAAAAGTCCATTAAATATTTATATATAGTAACCTATGTCCTTACCCACTCGTTTATTGGGGACCTTGGTGAGTTTCTCCTTTGCTTCATAAGGATTTTTTGATGGCTATGGAATTCAACATTTATTATGTTTACTATATGTTTATTTATTTATTTTGTCTTTTTTGCTATTTAGGAATCAATTTAGCTAAGTTTTGCTTAACTCTTCATACATTGAACTTAAAAGTTTTATACCCCTATATATTTGTCTGGTCTCTACTGGGCCTATTCTAGACAATGCTAATTTAATTTACTAGACTTTTTTTAAAATACATCATGAGAAATAGAACCCAGGACTTGAGTGTGATATAGCAGTCGGTGCTCAACTATTGAGCTGTACAACCAGGTCATGGATTTAACTCTTAATTCAGCTGGTCTGTTAACGTATGTGATAGAATTTCTTTCAAAGAAAAATTTTCAGTCACATCTTGTGACCTAGAACAAAACCAACCATCTTTCACCTAAAGCTCTTGTTTTGAGTTTTACCAATGAGGTATTTTCCTGCCTGGCCAGTGGACACCTATGGCTAGGTTGATGTGTCCAACAGTCCTTGAAGGAGGCTCAGGTAGCCTCTGTTTTACCCTGGGGAGAGTATTCATCTTCCTTGTGATGAGTTCCAAAATAAGAACAGTAACTTGATTATTACCAAGTTCTCTATAACCGGTAGCCCCTTAACATGTCTCTGCTAGACACAAAATCTAATATTAAAAGTACATCAACTTTTAATGTTCCGTCATGAGTGGTAGGAAGATGTACTTTCTACTGGGTTTTCTTTGCTTTTTTCTTCCCAAGTAGTAGTGTTTTTGTTCCTGCTTGACACTAGAACCCCCTGAGAGATTTTGGAACACTAGTAACACCTGGACCCTCGCTAGATGATTTCAGTCTCTTGCACACTGGAGCCTGGACATCAGTCCTTTGAGATCATTTCCTCAGTTAATTTTGGAATCCAGTTCTGAAATTCAATGACTCAAATCAAAAAATTCTAATTTGGTAGGTCATTTCCCTGGCACGCACAAGACCTTGGGTTCAATTTCTATCTTTGAGAAATAAATTTAAAAAGAAAAATTGAATTTGTCATAGTTATTCAATCCCATAAATAAAAAGTACTCATCTCCAGGAGCTTATATGGGGACCATGTGATCTTTGGGTACCAAAAAGAGATGTAGAGGAATATGGGCAACTGCTTGGTGGGGTTGACCTAAGGGTGTGTTTGGTATCTAGAGCTGTTTGCTCCCCCCTTGGTGTTTTTGGGTCAGTATTATAAAACTTTAGGTCATTTATATAGGATATTATTTATCACTTCCAGCTCTGAAAACAGGAGAGTCTAACATCAAGGCAATGGCAGATTTGGTATTTGGTGATGCTTATTCCCTATAGATAGTGCTTTTTAAAAAAAAAAAAAACTCTTAATATAGTGGATGGTAATGCTTTGTAAAGCTACCAATTCACTTATGAAGAAAAATACCCGTGACCAAATCACTTCCTAAAGACTCCTCTTCTTAATACTGTCGTATTGGTATTAGGTTCTGTGGTGGGTTAAATAAGAAATGCTCCCTTCAGTAGGGTCCAGCATTTGAGTACTTGGTCCCCAGTTGGTGGTGCCATTTGGGGAGGCTTAGGGGGCATGGTCTTACTGGAGAAAGTGTGTCACTGGGGTGCAGATTTGAGAACTTGAAGCCTTTGCCCTGCTTCCAGTTTGCCCTCTCTGCTTCCTGTCTGCTGATGAAGCTATGAGCCTCCTGCCCCTGTTCCCCAGCCTGCTGCTCAATGTCCCTTATCTCTCAGCCTTGGTGCAGTCTTACCCCTATAGTGTAAGTCACACTATGTGTTGCCTAGGTTACGCTACTTCATCACAGCAGCATACAGATTTGAGACGGACACCCACATGCAGATCTAGTACACTCCGATGTGATCATTTGTGAGGTGACTTGTAGGAAAACCAGTGGATTGGCAGGGCCGAGACAGTATAAGGCCACCCTACCAGGCTTCTTTTCATTCTCAGAGTTCAGTACTAGCCCTGGTCCTTTCTTGCGATCTCAAGCAAACCCTTCAGCTGCCAAGTTGTCTGTGATAAGCAAGAGAAACTGTGAAGTGAAGGAATATGTGGGGTCTTTGCAAGTTTTATTGTTCTGGATGCACAGAGCCGCCTGGATTCTAGAAGGCTGGCATCTCCCAGAGGCCTTCTGCCTCTGCACAGCTGCTGGAGTCTACTAACAAAGGCTCCTTGCTCGTTGTTCATTGGCGTGTCATCCTTACTTCACACTGGGGAAATGGCTGGGCCAGGATGAGCATCCTGGCCTCAGTTTAAAGGTAGCATGGTGGCTTCCTTCTTTTTTCCTGGACCCTTAGCTCCTTCTCTTTCTGAAGTTCATCCTCAACTACTGGAAGAAAACACAGGCTGGAAGTTTAGTTTCCTGCTCTTTTGGCTGACATCCAAAGACTTAGCAGGGCAGCCAAGAAGGTGTGCAGACTACTACCTCAATGCCCCCTGGCTGTTGAATCAAAGGTAAACCTCACCCTCTGAGACTTGGAAGAAAGGAGATGGCAACTAGGAGCCTCTCTGTGTATAAAATCTTGCGTGGTCGGGACTGTGGGCTCCTTCTCATTGTCTCTTCTAAGGTCTGGGGAAAACGGCAGTAGAGCCTTGTACTAAAGACTTGTTGAAAAGCTCAGTTAAATATGGTGAAGACAGAGCTAATTTATCACTCCTTCCTTTCTCCCCACTGCTCCACTTCCTTTACATGACTAATGAGGGGGAGCTGCTAAAACGCTGAAAAGGAAACCTCTGCCCTCTGTGTTCCGTGTCAGGGCGCTTGTCATTTCTCAAACCCTCTACTTCCTGCCAAGCGTTCTCTGCATCTGGCATCTCCGCCCTACCGCTTCTCCGAGAAAGCTCCGTCCAAACCCAGATCGTCTTCCATCCAGAGTCCCCTCACCATCTCAGGGCACCATCATGCCTCATTTGGAAGACAACTACTGTCGCTTATCATTTGCTGCTAACCAAATAGGAAGACTGCGCAGATAGATGGGGCACTGGGTAATATTTCAATGCGTGCATTCACGGTGTAATGTTTCAACCAGGATAAACACATTTCTTTGATTCAACATTTATCGTTTCTTTATGATGAAAACTCAGAATTCTTTCCCTGTGCTTTGTGAAACTCCCAGGACAGCGCTGCTCTGCATGTGGACCCCGAGTGCACAAGCACACCAGAGTGGCACTCCTGTCTGTCGTCAGCACCCATTGACAAGACTTCACCCATCCAATCGACGCCTTAGCCTCTGCTAACCAACGTGCTACTCAGAAGTTCCACAGGACTTGTCAATTATTTTGTGGCAGACTTTGCTGAGTGTTGAGGGGAAACCAACCCCAACATGAAAAGACTCCAAACCGTCATTCTTTCTAGCGAACAGCCTAGTTTGGGAAAACAAATGATTACAAGACAGTGTGGCTTCCTTTGTAATAAACACGACAATAAAAAAGAATATAAAAGCATAAGGGACTCACAGGAATCTAGAATTTTACTTTCTTTCCTGTCTGTGCTGTAGAGGGAATTGAACCCGAAGCCTTGTGCATAGTAAGTAGGCACTCTACAACTGAGCTATATTCCCCACCCTGGAGAGTCAAGGATTTGAAGAAAGGAAAGGAGTTTGCTAAACAGAGTGAGAAGAAACACCCAGGGTCCACAGACAAGGCAAGACTTGAGAATGACACACCCAGGGATCAGCTGAAGAATTAGGTTGGCACATGGAGAGATGTAGGGAGAAGATAAGTTGCAGGCATTTATTGGAGGTGGAATTTGTATTTTAATTCTGTAGGAGCAGGAAAGACAAGGGTGTTGTTTAAGAAGGCAAGCAGCACAGCCACCTCTGTTTTACAGAGGGAATTAAAGAGCCAACCGAGGGCACAGAAAATGGCAAGAGTAAGATACCCAAGGAAACAGCAGATGGACACTACAAAAACCACTAGCTGGACTTCCTGCTTCCAGCCCTCAGGCCTTGAGGTAGGGTGTCCTACTGTGTTCCTTGTGCTTGCTGGGAGTTTCTCTTCATTTCTCTTAGCAAGCAGAGTATTTACTACCACAGAATCAAGACTTCAGTCTGCCCAAGCATGGAAGAATGCAACGACTGCAGCACATCCAGTGTAACGATCCCCAGATGTTTCCGTGTCTCCAGCCCCAGCACACATCCCGTGTCTTGGAGGAAGGAGGGGAGCTGAGGAAAATGATGAGCTGGATTGACTCGAGGCAATTTGAAGGTCATGCTAATTTCTTCCAGCTGCCATGACAAATTACCACAAATGGGAGTGCTTAAGACAATGGGAATGTGTTTTCGCAGATCTGGAGGCCAGAAGTCTAAAGTCAAGATGGTAGAAGAACCATGACCCTGTGAATGGTCCACTGCAGAGTCCTCCCTTCCTGCTTCTGAACTAATAGCTGAGATTGCTGGCAATCTGTGGCCAGCTGTGGCTTGCAGCTGCTCCCCATCTCTGTCTCTATCATCACCTAACCACTTTCTCTGTATCTCTGAGCCCCAATTTACCTTGCTATATAAGTATACCTGTCATTGGATTAGGGTCCGCCCTAAATCATGATGACCAACTAAGCTGATGACATCTGCAAAAATCTTGTTTTCAAATTAACTCACATCCAGAAGTATCTTTTTCAGGATAAGGTATCTTTTGGAGAAGACAGTCTATCCCCCAAAAAAGGGTGTGGGGAGTTTGCTATTGTTTTTCTACCAGTTCAGATCTCTTTCAGGCCATATAGAGCAGGCTGGACCAGTGCCCACTAAAGAACTTTAAGTAAGTATATTCTATAGTTATAGATCTCTTTTCTAGAAACTGTATGCATCCAATCTCCCAGCGTTTGATGACCTGGCACATTGTCCTAGGGTCTGATGTGGAAAAGATAAGAGAGCCACCCCAGATTCTTCTCCAAACAAATCAAGGATTTATCCTTTCAATTTGCCAACAGCAAAGTAAACTTTTCTGGATAATTTAATGTAATTTAAGAGTCAAGAAAATCAATCTTTTTATTGTTATTGTTGTTGTTCAAAAGTGAAATGACTGTGTATAACTGGGAAAATGTAATTATATAGAATCAGACTTTGTTTACAAAGGCTTCTGGCAAAAATGTGGAACCCTACTTGAGCACACCAGGGAGGTGACTGAAGCCAGCAGGGATGGGGGGCCTGAAGGAAAAATAGTAAGGTGAGCTATGTGACATCACCCTCCAAGGTTTAGGTTACAGGTGCAGCTGGGACCCGGATTGTGGAGGGTTACCCAGAATCCTCCTGGATCACCATGGAGACAGCTGGACCCAGCAGGGATGCTCCTTTGGAACTTGTCTGGAACCTTCCCAGAAGACAGGAAGCATTCAGAGAAGGACACCGGAACCACCATGTCTTTGTGCTCACTTCTCTCTCTGGAGCCATCTAGTGTGACTCCTCTCCCACTATCATGAACTCTTGTGTCCATGCTACATCTTTCTGTAGCTTTCCAACTCAACGACACATAATATGTCACAGCTAAGGGGGAATTCTTGGGTATCACACTCTCCAATAATAAATTACAAGCACTAGCCAAATGATATGATTACAATAAGAATTCCTGTCCAATTTCTCAGCTGTTACCCCATCATATTATGATTTTGTTACACTATAACCTGCAGATAAAGTTGAATATTCATTAAATGAAATAAGTAGCTGTTGTGAAATATTCCTTTACACAGTGTGAAAATGTGTTGCTATGATTGGTTTAATAAAAAGCTAAACAACCAATAGCTATGCAGGAGGTATAGGCGGGACTTCTGGACAGAGAGAGCTCTGGGAAGAAGAAAGCAGAGCCACCAGCAGATGCAGAAGGAACAGACGTGCAGGAGGAGAGGTAAAAGCCAGCCACTGCGGCAGCTTCAGTGGCTGCAAATCCAGGAATGAGTGGCAATCTTGTGATCTTGTGATCTGAGTTGGACACCAGATGAAACATCTATCTAATTATTCTTTATCAATAAAAACTCGGGAGTCAGATATTGGGGTAATAGCCTGAATGGTTAGAGAGGTGGTGGAACAGTGACCAGTGACCTCCTCTCCCTCTCTTTCCTCAATTCAAAAGGTTGCGACCCTCGCTAAGCCCCACCCTACTATTTCCTATGTCTCTCTATCTGTCTTTAGTCATCTAAAACCTCTATGGTTAATTTTGGTAAGCTAGTAGCTATCTCTGCCCTTTAATTAAAAGCTTTATTGGTAGCCTCGGGAGCATCAGAATGCTATGAGAATATCACACATCAAGTAGCCACCATCTTTGGCTGTTGCCCATTGTACTGAAGGCTTATGGTTTCTACTCATGCTGTGAATGGACTATTCCACACCCCTTACCAATTATTGACATGGATGGTAAACATAAGGCATCCATTAAAATGGCTATATTTATTCCCCAAGCCATCAAAAATGAGGCCATGTTATTTTTGTATTAATCTACTTACATTCACTTGCCTGCCATTAAAAAAAAATTAATTCCAAGATTTGAAAGTGAATTCAGAAAACCCATGGTGTTTATGTTTGGCACTCATGGAAGGGTAGTTAATGCAAGTGGCCATCATGCACACACTTCACCAAAGATGCTATGCAAGAGAGTAAAGATGCATGTGAAGAGTTGGGCAGTGTCCTGGGGGATGTTCAATTTTATTTACCCTGGGTTACCATAGTGTGAGAAGTGGGAACACAGGGTGAATGCTGCAGTCAAACATTGAGCTTCATCTTTCAAACCCAGACCTCCAGCTCTTCTGTAGGCCTGACCAAAACCCTGCCTCTGTGAGCCTCTGATACCCATGGTGGGTGAGTATGACTACCCAGTGGCTGTCCTCCAGAATGAACCTGTGATTCATCTATAAATGGTTAGCATTTCTTGTGCCCATCAGCTCTCTGTAAGCCTAGCCTAGTCCAGACTTTGCTATCACTGACCTTCCCATGACATGTATCCCTGTGACAATTAGGGTTTGAATATGAACAGACACCCACAGACTCTCGGGTTTAAACACTTGGTTCACAGCAGGTGGTGCTCCTTGGGGACATCCCAGAACCTTTGGAATGTTGCCTGGTTGGCAGAAGTGAGTCACTGTGGTGTAGGCCTTTGGGGGTCAGCCCAGCCTGGCAGCTGATGCTGTTCTCTGATCGCTGCCTGCTGTTGGATGCCCAGCTGCCTTACCACACAGCCAGCACTGAACAGAGCCCCTCCCATGAGCATGCCTTCCCAGCCACAGTGCCTTCATTTGTTTCTGGAAGGTAATTTGTCATAACGATGAAGAAAGTAACTCATACAGTGACGGAAGCTACTTCTTGACCTTGTCTGTCCAGTCTTCTCATGCGGAAATCTGTAGTTTGGCCATGTTTCTATGACTAAAGAGGTTCCACCTTCCATTTGCAGGAATGTAACACAGTTCCAATTCATCTGATCTCTTTCCTCCCCACCCAGGCACCACTCCCACGCTTAGAAATGACTTATGCCGTTAGTGAGTTTGAGACACCCCCCCCCCACACTGCATCTCCACAAGACCTGTATATAAGCTCTGTTCATCTATGAGCTTTTGGTGGTGGTGTATGACTAAACGGAATGCATTAAAAGCTGTATTCTCCAATATCTTGTCAGGCTTATTGAAAGAGACATGGTTTTTCACCATGAATCTGCTGAACCCTGTGTCTATTTCAGTGAGTTCTAACCCTGTGTCTATTTCAGGATGGAAGTGACAATGATTTTATTGGGGCGCCTCAAGCCCTGAATTCTGAACACTGAGGGAAAAAGAAAATTAGAGTGAGTTCTGTTCCCAAAGAAGCTGTAATCTGTTATGATAGAAAAGGAAAATGAATTGTTTACAGATTTACTGTGTAAAACAAACAAATATAAAACAAAATGTTCACGAATATGAGGAGTTAGAAATAAAGATAGTTGTGAGGTGTAACAATGATGCGGGGTTCCCCTCTGTATGCTATGAATATGCTTTATTACCATTGGTTATTAAAGAAGCTGTTCCATCCAATGACTTAGCAGAGTAAAGCCAGGTGGGAAATCCGAACAAAGATATAGAGAGAAAGTAGGCGGAATCAAGGAGATGCCATGTAGCAGCCGAAGGAGAAAGACGCCAGCTGCCAGCCAGAATCTTGCCAGTAGGCTACAGCCTTGTGGTGAGTCACAGATTAGTAGAAATGGGTTAATTTAAGATGTAAGAGTTAGCTAGAAATATACATAAGCTATTGGCCAAACAGTGTTGTAATTAATATAGGTCCTATGTGAATATTCAGGGATGAGTGGCCAAGAAACGACCAAGCAGTCTCTGCCTACATGACACATTTCATTACTAAAGGGGAACAGAGTGAAGAAATAAAGAGTGAGACTATAAGAAGATGCTGGAGATTGGGCTCAAATAGACTCTGAGGCTTTATAAAGTGGGGTGGTGTGAGATGGAGAGGCAGAACAAAATGAGCGGAAAGTACAATAAACAAGTGAACTTCATGCACACGCCCTGAGTCAGCAGGCAGGCAGATCTGGGCCACACAGACAAACCAACAACACTAAAAGTGCTGACATAAGACAGTGGGACACCATCAAGGACAAAGAGTGGGACAATAGCCTGGTCTCAGTGGCCTTTTAGAAAGACCCTAGATGTAAGAAAGCTGGGACCTTAAAGGTGCTTGGGAAATGTGAAAAGACGCCATTGCATGATGATAAAGAAAAGCCTTGGGGAGTGTTGGAAACAAGAGACATGTAGGGCTTACTGAGTTTTGTCTTGTTTTGTTTTTATGAAACCGTAAGTGTGCTCTGGGAAACATTGGGTGCATTTGAATGGTACAGTTGGATAGAGATGGGTTTTTGACTCTTTCTAAATTGTGATTGACATGGAGGCCCTCATTCTAACGCAGATAGAAGATGGTGTAAACTCTTTCTGACTTGTTTGTCCCAACACTCTTCCAGTGGATGTGACCTGCCTTCAAGACCATCCAATGCTCACCTTCTGCAGAAGCTTTCTCTCCTCAAGTTTATAGGGCATTTATTTAATGGTTGTGTACCTGGTGATTGGACATCTAGGAATAGAAAAAAAATCAAACTTCTGAAGTTAGTCAGGTCTTTAAAAAGGAATACATATTTTTGTTTAATAGAAGGAATCATTGTAACATTTCTCAGAAAAAGTAGATCTGTTTTGCAGCAAAGACATGAAGGTTGTGCTCCTTTCTCACCACCATACATAACAATGACCTAAAAATAGATTTTAGATTTAGATGTTAGAGTTAAAACTAAGCACTCACAGAAGAATTTAAGAAAGAAATCATCATGATCTTGGACTGAGCAAAGCCTTCCTAGGTATGACACAGAGAAAGCACAACTGACTAACACTGAATTTCATCAAAAACTCAAAAGGTGTGAGCTGCAAGGGATGCCATCAAGGAAGTGTGTGAGCCCCAGAATAGAAAAACAAGGGCATATAAACAGTATCTGATATGAAATTAGTATGCAGAATATATGTTATGCTTACAGTTCAATATGGAAAAGACAATTCAGTGCAAAAATGAGCACAAGATTTGAGTTGACATTTCTCTAAAGAACACATAAAAATACCATGCTGCATAATTTGGGAGACACAAATATAAGCATAGTGAGATGGCGCACTCATTAAGATGTCTACCATCCCAAAAGACTTAGTAATTTCAAGTGCCAGTCAGGGTGCACAGAAAGTCATAGATGATTGGTGGAAATGTGAAGTGGAGAAATCAATTCAGAAAACAGTGTGGGGGTTCCTCAGAAGTTTAACGCAAAGTTGTCGTAGAATATTAGTTATATTTCCGAGGTGATGAAAATATATGAACACAAAACAGGTATATGAATATTCAGATCTGTCTTGTTTGCATCTAAACAGTAAGGAAAAATAACATGCTGGCCAATGGATACAAAAATAAATAAAATAGTATATATCCATACAATAGGTTGTTATTTATAGATGAATGAAGTATGGGTTCAATCCACAACCTTTAAAAATTATGTTTAGTGAAAGAAGCTATACACCAAAGTATGTTTATAGAATATCCAAAATTGACAAAGCTGTTGACACAGAAAGCAGTTTAATGTTTGACAGTATGTTGGTTGGTTTTGTGTCAACTTGGCAAAAGACAGAGTTGTTTCGGAAGAGGGATTTCAATTTAGGAAAATGCCTCAGTAGGATTGCTCTATAGGCAAATATGTTGGGCATTTTTTTTTGATTAATGAGTGATGTGGGAGGGCCCAGCCCACTGTGATGTTGCCACCCCTGGGCAGGTAGTCCTGAGATGTGTAAGCAGGCATGGTGAGCAAGCCAGTGAGCAGCATCCCCTCCCCTTCTACTTCAGTTTCTGTCTCCAGGTTCCTGCCTTCTGTTCCTGCTCTACTTCCCCCAGGGATGGACTATTAGCTGAAAGTAGAAAGGTAAATAAACCCTTTCCTCTTTGTTGCTTTTGTTCACGGTGTTTTGCCACAACCTTAACTGAAACAGGAAGGGGTACCTGGTTGCACAGCACTGTGAATAACCGAAAAGCTACTGACTTGTGCACTTCAGACAGAGGAGTGGTACAGTAAGTGAATGCACGCTAAATAACTTATTACATTTTTAAAAGTTAGTATTTTGTGGAAAGGAGAGGCCTCACAAGTTCCCATCCTCAGCTGAGGAGCAGTTGGCTTTCAGGGGTGGGAGAGTCAGTGTTCGCCAAAGGCGTGGCCCCTGTGACACGTCAGACACAGGGATCCAGTGGATCATCCATACCCATGAGTATACAAGCAGCCCAATCGGACTCAAGCTTAAGAACATGTAAATGAAGAAAGAGATCATGAAGTTTGGAGAGACAGAGGAGGTAGGGGAGATTTGGGAGGAGTTGAGCCAGCATAGGCAGTGGTTAGGATTAAAGTTCACTGTATGCATGTATGAAATTCTCAAAAATTAACAAAATATTACATTTTTAAAAAGAAAAATTAATATGCTGAATGCATTTTAAATTGAGTCACCTACCAAGTTCTCTCTTTCCCTTCTGTGATGTTTTGAAAGAAAATGGCCCCCAAAGGGAGTGGCTCTCTCAATTAAACATTTTTCTTTATAAGAGTTGCTGTGGTCATGGTGTCTCTTCACAGCCATGAATACCCTAAGATACGTTCCCACCCTCCTTTCTTCTTCCCTCCCTTTCTCCTCCCTCCTCTCTTCTTTCCTTCCTTCCTTCTTTTCTCCCTCCCTCCCTTCCATCCTCCCATCTAAGTTATAAACCTGTGATAGTTTATTTAATTCATGAATTATGGTGTAATGATATTGTCAACTGGGAGGTAAGAAGAGACAGCAAGCCAAATGTGGAAACTTCACTTAACTGGAACAATCCCAGACAAAAAAGAGAGAGTATCAGAAGTTTACATCTCCCTGTTGACATTTATTCTTTTTTTTTCATTTAAAATACAAACATTCAAGGCATTGTACTGATGCTATTTTATGATTTCTAAGCAAGACATATTCTCCTTAGTATAAACTTGAGACCAAGTTTCAAATGTTTAATAACTATTGGGCATTGGTGATGCCCTCCTTTTCTGCAGCGAATAATTTATAGTCGCTGACTTTGGTAAAACACAAATCACATTTGGAAATCTCTTGACATTTACACAAACTCGAAACAGTTAGAAAATTCCACAAAAGAGCTGTGTCTTGAACAACGTCCAAGTTGGTTTGATAGCACCGTTGGGATTCTTAGAACCACAAGGAACGGCAGAAGCTGACTTTGCTATTGCTCTTTCCTCCAAAGTTCCTTCCTCCCCAAGAGCCTTCAGACCCCGCCTCCCTCATTGATTTTGGAGGGATGAAAGCTTGACCCAAATGGGGTTGGTCAGTGGCCAATGTCAGCTGATGATCCCTGGAGAAACTGACTAATTATGAAATGGGTCTCTGGGGATTCAGATGTTCCAGGAATGAATTAAAATCCACGTCTCCTTGGGCAAGCCCCAACTTTCATTATTATGACTTACAAGTGTTGTCTGAGGCCCTATCCCTGTGACTCTGGAAGGGTTTACAAGGTACTATCTGTGGCTGAACACAGGCCAAATATGGGTTTCCAGCGTTGTTTTAAAAGTGAAGAGAATTGGGCCTTCATAATTTAAGACTATTCTAGGCTTGTGAGAATTCCCTGGACCTATGGTAGTTTATGGTTAGGTCTTTAGAACTTAATTAAATTGGATTCTGGAGATGAGGCACATGGGCAGAGAAAGTAGCCCTTAGTCTCGTCTCTAATTTGAAGACCATCCCTTGCATTTCGCTGTGGTAGGTCCACTCGGTTATCTCCCTCCTGGGATCAGCAGTCAAGTCTCAGAAAACTTGAGGAGGATGGATGCATGTGCATATTCCCAGGACATCTTACGTTTACAGACACATTCCATTTAGAGAAAGCAAAGTCTACAGCCGTAGTGCCATGAACATACTGCGTCTCACCGCACCTCAGAGGCTAAGCAGGGTTAGTAGTGGGTGGGAGATCTTAACTGGGAAAAATAATCAGACTTTAAAGCAAAACTGAAAGGAAGCAAATTTCAGCCAACTAGTTATGTCATCAGATTATATGCATTAGTTTCAGGCAAAGGATGCTTTCCCTAAATTTTATTATTGCCCTCCACTCAAGATTCCTTTGGTATTTTATTCTCATGCGTGTATTCAACATTACTTATTGAGAAATTATACTTTATCAGACAGAGACTTGAAAATTGGTTATATAACTTAAGAGTTTTTAAGGATGAGTGAAGGAAAGAACAGAATAGACCAAGAAAGAAAAATGCAACATTGTGTACAATCTTATTATCCCCTCTTGATTTTAAAGATTCACTTTTAATTTAATCACTTGAATGTCTCTCAGAAACCCTTCTTCTGTAGAGGAAGTCAAGCCTGCTTCCTGGAATTCAACAAAACACCATTCTTTAGTGGGGGAGAGAAAACTTTGAACAATAGATGTCTGTTTCCACAGCTTGTATCAGTGTTCTGAAAGTATTAATTTGCTCTCAACCACACAACAAAGGCTGATTCGCCTCCTTTCCAGTTGATTCCATGGCTTGTCAGAGCTTTAGAAACACATTACATAAATCCTTAGAAGTCTTTTGTGAGGCTAAACGCGACAGTTTTAAGCGGTGATCTTTTGCTCTGCACCATAGCTACTTCATCTTTACCAAACCCGGGAGCTGTTTTGTCAAGGCGAGCACCAAGCAAAAGCTTCCTCCTCCTGAGCTCTGATGTTTTGTCTTTTCCCAAAGCAGTGTCACTTACTAGTGAATCATCTGCTGTCAGCTTATTTCGGATCCTAAGCAACAAGATGCATAATTTACATTGTTACATCCTCAACTTACAATAGGGTCACATTCCAATAGAACCACCGTGTACTGGAAACATTATTTAGTCAAAATGAATTTAATACCCCATCCTACAGAACCTCATAGTTGGGTAACACACAGTGCTCTCAGGTATGGTGTGTTTACACCCAGGATCACGTGGCCGGGTGGGAGCTATGGTCTGCTGCTGCTTCTGGCCAGCCTTGTGAGACAGTGTCATAGTGCATAATACTAGGCTGAGAAAATGTTCAAGATCAAAATTCAGATTGCGTTCTGTGGAAGGTGTCTTGCTGCCTCACCATGAAAAAGGAAAAAAAAATCCAAGCTGGGTGGTGGTGGCACGCACCTTTAATCTCAGCCCTTGGGAGGCAAATTTCTGTCAGTTTGAGGCCAGCCTGATCTACACAGTGAGTCCCAAGACAGGCTCCAAAACTACACAGAGAAACCCTGTCTTAAAAAACAGAAACAAAAACAAAA
The DNA here is from genome assembly GCA_028555095.1 of Dicrostonyx torquatus. Classification (NCBI taxonomy): domain Eukaryota; kingdom Metazoa; phylum Chordata; class Mammalia; order Rodentia; family Cricetidae; genus Dicrostonyx; species Dicrostonyx torquatus. The sequence continues at coordinate 3,591,247 of JAQHUG010000190.1, read as the reverse complement.
AAATGAAGAAAAGAAAAAAGTGAAACTCCTAAGTCTAACTATCATATATAGAGGACTGTATGTGTGCCTCTAATTGTTTAAAAATAAAATCAACTCTTTTTACATTTGTCTTCTGGACTCCTGAAATATGAAACTTGCATTTGATATAACACCACTCCTAGCAATGAGTTATGATTTCTAATGTTCATACTATTATTTCAGAGCCATCTCTTCCTTCCTAAGCCCATACTGACATATCAGGTGATTACCTGCTTTCCACCCCGACCCAAGAGCTAAAGAGTGGCAGTGTCTGAAGAAGTTAAAGGTCAGACTCAGATCAGAGATTGTGGACGAGGCCTCACAGAACCCTGCAAGGTTTCACTCAGTGAAACTGAGCACCTATTGTGTTCACAGATTTTGAGAGAGGAAATCATGGCTTCTACCAGCTCTATGAGTTGTCTAGGTTTTTTGATACCCCCAATTGGTTGATCAGTGATCTCTACTGGCCTATGTGATTTCTGAGATGGTGTTATAAAAAACACCACACACCATGGCAGAAACAGACAGCACGTATTGCTTTCCTGTAGCTGGACCTCCTCTTTCTGAAATAGAAAAGACAGTGCAGAATTTTGGCTGCAGATCTCCAAATATGAGCCCTTGGATGTGGACTGAACCCAGAGGGCCTGATTGACAGGGCAAGGCACAATGAGGGACCCAGGATGACTACAGGATATCCATTTAAAGTTTGGCTGTTGCTGGGACAGACATCAGTATCTTCAGTAGGATGTGCAAAGAAAGGAGAAAACTAAATAGTGCTAAGAATGAAAAGGTAAAATGTCAAACTTAGGTAAAACAGTTTAAGAACTGTTTTTTAAAAGAAGGGACTTTTGTGTACATAATCATCCAAGAATAATGTATTTATAACTTTAATGGCCTTGATTGTGTTAATAAAGCTATTATTGATAAAGGAAATGAAAACTGTCTGGTGCTGGTGGCAGGCCTTACTGCAGCAGTGCTTTGGAATGAGCAATACGACCAGCTATGCAAGGTATAAGAGGAGACTCAAGGCCAGGGCACAGGGGTTCAGTGGGACAGATGGAGCCGAGCTGCTCTGACCCTTCAGCATGCACACCACCCTGGACCAGGACCCATTGTTGGGCAGTGGGGTGATGCCTGCTACATTGCACATAATGTTGTAGACGTCCACAGATCTGATTGGAGCAGCTCTGAAGTTGGACTTGAAATCTAAAAGGCAAAAACAGACAAGCAGGTGGTCATGACTGGTCACTCAGAAAAGGCAAGTTGACTCAAGGACGGAGAAACTCTGCTCAGGCTCCAGGAAAGCCAGCTCCCTCCCTGTGACTAAGTGATTACAAAAGAGGATGCATCTGTGGACAGTTGTAGGCTGTAAAGGAACAAACCTGTTTTGGAATATTTATTTATGCTGTAAAGCTGTGTCTCTGCTTAGGCGCCTTCTGATTGGTTTAATAAAGAGTTAAATGGCCAATAGCTATGTGGGGAGGATAGGTGGGATTTCTGGGGAGAGAGAGGAAGAGGAGGAGCAATTACAGGAGATACCACAAGGCAGACACACAGAATGGGAGAGAGGTAAAAGCCATGTGGTAGAATGTAGACTAATAAAAATATGAGTTAATGTAAGTTATAAGAGCTAATGGGACAAGCCTAATCTAAGGTCAAACTTTCATAATTAATAGTAAGTCTCCATGTTATTATTTGGGAGCTGTGGGCTCAAAGAAAACTCTGTGTGCACCCTTCCATGGGACATTGAGATGAGACCCTTTAGATGACAAGTTAACAGACAGGCTTCTTTGTACCTAAGCTTCCTACACTTCGTTCACAATGAAGCATTCCTGCAAAGGGAGACAGGCCAGCTAAGGTGCTCCATTTCTTGAGAGCATCTGGGAGCCAGTGTGGCCAAAGAAGTCAGACTACTTCGCTGGGTTCTTTGAAAACATCATGGCTAGCTTCTAGAACTGGCTAGCTGGGGCTAATGCCTATGGTGCTTTCCAGAACACCTATGGCAACTTGAGAATGGCTCTCTCTGCCTGCCATACCAAAGTCACAGTTCTCTATGGCCCATGAAGCTGTATCGCCTTCTGGGAACTGACAGCTCACCACTAATGGCAGTAATATGCTCAATAAATTTAGAGAATTAACTGGACATTGTATGGGAGCCTTTTGGAAACGGATGAAGTAATTCATCCTTAGGGAAAATGAGCTAACTGGTGTTGGAGTTGAGATTCCAGGGAAGACTTCAAGTGACCTCTGGAGGTCAGGGCATTGTGCCTCTACCCAGATCCTGTGCAGGCAGAGGGCATTAAACACAGGCGTGTGAAACAGAGGCTGGTCATGCAGAGCGCTGTTCTCCAGGAGCACAAAAGGTGATGTTCCAAGCAGTTGGACCCGTGTGCCTGTTGCTTCCCCATGGGACAGATAAAGAATACGGAGCCCTAGTCCTTTAGACCCATGGCTTTCAACCTCCCTAATGCTGCAACCAGTTAATACAGTTCTGTTGTGGTGACTCCTGACCATGAAATTACTTTCAATGCTACTTCATAAATGCAATTATCCTACTGTTATGAATTGCAATGTAAAATCTGTGATTTCCTATGGTCTTAGGTGACCACTGCAAAAGGGTCATTTGACCCTCCAAAGGGGTCAGGAACCATAGGTTGAGAAACACTGCATTAGACAGTGATGATCTGAATAAAACAAAAAGAAGCAACTTTGTGTTTAGGCCCCAAACAAAATGTCTAACAAAATATCCCAAGCTATGCTAACGTTGAGTGCAAGGTTGAGTTTTGACCCATGAACAGAGGCCTGTGATTTTTAAAGGAGAAACGGAACCTGAGAGGTGCCAGTCTGGCTTTTCTGTTTCAGAAAACAATCACTTCATGTGCTCTGCTAAAATGATCAGATACACTTAAATTTGAAAGGCACAAACAACGTATCAGAATCTTCTGGAAGTACAGAACAGACACCAATGTCTCTGAAATTATAATTATGGAAGGAAGTTATAGACAGAAGCCCCTGGCACCCAGTGTGTGAGATCTAGGGAAACTTTTCAAAAAATGGATTTTGCTAACTTTGGAGAATTAAGTTGAATTCAGTGTGAAGAGGTACCAGCACTCTACAGGGTGTGGGAAATAGCACCTAAATCATAATGTCAGACATAACAGCCATTATTATTAATAAATAAGTATAGTAAGTGGCAGCAAGAAAAAAATTAGGGTTGAAAAATTATAACCTTATAAATGGTTCCCTTCTTGTGAGGAAGGGAAACTAAGGGTCTGAATTGCTTCAAAGTAAAACTAGTTTTTAAAAAATGAGAACTTAAAGAAGCACAGAAAATGCAAAGGAGGCCCCTCTCATTGTCAAGGCAGATTATGTAATAGGATGAGGGTGGCACAGCGTGATCACATGACATCACATGAACCCACCGCAGCCTACAGGATCAATGGAAAGACTGTCCAAGGGTCATGAGAGCAGCTTTCCTCTTTCCTGCTGCTGTGCCGTGTGACCTGGATGTGAAGGTCACACTGTTCACCACATGAGGCCAAATCACCATCAGGTGGTGGCAGTGGTGGTGGTGGGGAGATGGGAGGGGTCCTTCTCTGACCTTTCAAAAATCCATGTTTCAAAGACAGAAGGAGCAGTGCAGACAAAGTTCTGACAAGTCCCAGGGAGGATGATCATATTTGAAATATGACTGAGAAGGCAACATTGTGTTCAATGTCTCTACATGCTCAGCAGGAGAACACAGATTTCTCTTTGATCTACATCATGACCTTCTGTTCTAAATGCATGGACTTTTGAGCTTAAGTTAAAGACATGCAAACTTTTAGAAAATTCCCTGGTAGATGACCAACACTTCCTCTGATCTGGAAGGCTTTCGCCAAGTTTCTCTAGCTCAAGATGATGTTTTGAACCTAGATTTGAATCTAAATTATTCCCACAGGCTCACACATGGGCATTACATTTGGGTATAAAAGGCCCTGTAGGCCTGCCTTGTGCCTTCATCTGTAGCCCTGAGAGGGGCTTGCAGGGTTGTGCCCACTCACCAATTCCTTCTTCTGAAATTTCACCCTGAATGCAGAGTTCTCCTGGACAACACCAGGTAATTGAAATTAGAAACTGGGACTAACCACAGAGAGGCTGTCTTCAGAATTATTTTCCTTTCTCTCTGCTGGGCCACACTTATTGGCTTGGAAGGCTGGTATCTGGGCAGCTGCAATGATGCCTAGCTTCCTCCCTAAGCAAGAATCACAGTGAATCAGGAGGTATGCACCTTTATCTGCAAGTGCAGCTAGATACCTATTAAAGGACTTGCTCTAAAACATTCTCCTGAGTAAACAGTCAGTGTGTAAAGCTCTTTAATCTTTCATGAGAATTGAAGCCTGGAATGTGATGGTTTGCAAGGCTCTCAAGAAAACATTTTGCAATTAGCCTAGCCCATTTTCATCCAGGGTTGTCTTTCTGTCTGTAAAATACGGAGGGCTTTCCATTTGAAAGGAGCTGATGACAGAGGCGTCTTTTAATGGAAAAAACACCCCTGGTGAATTTAACTCTAAGTTAGCACCAGGTTGGGCATTTCATTTAGAACTCTTGATGTGGGGATAGAACGACTTATGCTTTAAAACACACATGAGACTTGCTCATGTACAGTCCAGCATTCTTGACCTTACTTCCCTCTTCTGACATTTTTGACTGAAAATCCTGATGATCGACATTCTCCCAAGTGAAGGCCATGACATTGGAATGTCTTCTTTCTGATCTACAACAGACCTCAACATAGTCCTGAAAGCTCCGTTCTTAATTCCTCTTGCACTGAAGTTCTGCAAGTCCTGGGCTTGGCCAACAGGGAGCTCTCCTAACGTTCACTGGCCAATGGCAGTGTACTCAGACATCCTCTGGTCTCTTGACCTGTGTGAGGAACTCAGCCAGCGCTCTATGAATGTTTGCTGTCACTGATCCTGATGCTGACTTTGGGATTTAAGAATCAAATGTGGGGTCACATGGAGGTGACCAATAGCTTCCCCCACCCCAAGATCAGGCTCTTAACAGCTCTATTTTTTGTGATAAGTGGGATAAACAGAGACAGACACAATAAGAAGGGAGAATTGACACGGCTGGTCTTGCTACTCGGATGAGGAGAGCAAAGCTCACATGACTTAGTATACAATTGGAAACGAAAGGGTGGACTTTCTTGAGTGGCAGCACTTTGATCAACACACAGAAATGTGTCTTTGGAATACAGACATCAGGGGGAGAATGTTCAATAAAGGAGTGGACAGTGGTGGAAAGGACAGCCGTGAACTGGCCACCTGATGCCTGATAGCTGTTGGGGCGACTGCTCCCTTCTTTCTCACCCTTTGATGCCTTTCTTTGATGGTATGGATCTGACCATACACTCGTTAGACTACTTGGTAAGTTTTTCCAATGTACAGATTCATAGTGCCATACCAATCAAGTCGAGTGGCCAAAGGGACTCGCCTCATCTATCTTTTCTCCCAGACCTTTGGAACATCATCTGCTCAAGGAAAGATCAGCAAGTTTACTTCTATACAAATATCTCTCTCTATCCTGGCTCATTCTCAAAGTCAATCTCAAGGCCATTTCTGAGCCTGTCCTTGAACACATCCTAGTTTCTAGTTGGCCTCTAAATGGACCCCATAGGTGTGGATATTCTAGACAAAGCCAGGAAGCAATAGCATCAACCTTGAGACTGACAGCTGCCAGCAAATTGGTGTGCTTCATAAGCCTTTCTAGACATCAGATACCTGTGGAAAAATATGTCTCGATGAATTAAGTAAAAAAATGAATCACAGACATGTGGAATACATTTTCGGCACTATACTCAGGATTTAAAATTTACAAGGAAAAGTATTTGGCCACAATTGCTAAACCAAAGAAGCATCTGAAAGGAAGCCAGCCAAAGATGCTGCATGGAGAGCGGCTGGAATTGCTTAGCTTGGCTCATAAAGAGGGTCCGTAAAGAAACTGCTCCAGCTTTGTATGAGTGTGGTTAGTCCCTATAAGAGCTGCTTCCTTGGAATGCTGCCTACGTGGGTCCAGTCATCTCCTTGCCTACCAGGTCCGAAGGCCAGGAAGATGCCTCTCATGTCCATGAGTTCGTTGTCATATCCGTGCCATCCACGCTGCCAGCCTTCCCGCTTGCCACTGCTGTTCATCCAAAACGGAAGCATCTCTCGATTCTGAAGTCAAGAAAGGCAATGATGTTATATTGCTCCTGGACAATTACAACTGAGGCCAGTGTGGAGATTTCCTCACTAATATCGCTGAGACTGGAATCATCCAGCTTCAGCTAGACCATTTCTTACTTCAGGTAGCTCCAACCCTTGGAAGCAGCCTCCTAGATTCCTGAACATCTCTGGTTAAGAAGGTATTTTCTTACCCTAGGATGAATCACATGGTGTAATAAGGTTTGGAACCCCTAAACACAGCATGCTAGAGATAGAAGGGATGTGAGAACGTGTCTGTGGTATAAAAGCCGATTTGCTCTTTATCCCAGGTTCCTGTCAGAGAGCTCCTAAAACCCTCGGAATTTCCTGGACGACAAGAAAGACTTTTGTCCATCATGAGTCCCTTCTTCCCATACTAGAGTCTATGCAAAGATGGCCACAGAACTGGGGGACTAAATAGCCTCAGGAGGGGGTGGTCACCTAAGGAACAAACCTCCTGATTAGAAGGTTTGCGTGTTAGTTCCTGTTCCCCAACTACTGAAGAGAGTGAGGTTGCTGGCTTTTGAGTCCCGTCATGTAGCCAATACAAAATCTCATCCCCACAAAATGACACCCTGGATTCGACCCTGCCAAGCATGGTTCAGACACCTTCCAAGGAATAAAAGTGCTGTGCCCCTCACTTCCCACCCATATGTGTCTACTTGGCTGTCATTACAAGCACAGCACTTCTCTGAGTCCTAGGATTTGTTCCAATGAGCTGAAGTCAGAGGGTGAGAACCCTAGTCAAACCAGGCATAAGCGTTGATCGCCTGGGGACCCAGTCCTTGCACCTGGTAAATGAGTGGAGTCTTGCAGGACTGAACCCTTTAGCCTCTGATGTCTGCTCTAACTCCAGGCATTGGTGAGGACATAAAATTGAATGTTCAGGTACCGAGATATTAAAGGAGTGTTATAAAATATGATTTTGTAGCAAAGCAACCAAAGCCCTTTGGGGTCCACTCAGCCCTTCCAAGTTGCCCTTCCACAACACACATCATGACATTTTTCTTCCGGCCTTACACTTAGGGACAACACTATTCTCAGTCTCCCCTGCTCCCTGTCTTTAGCTATTTGAAGATGGCTCCCAACGTCCTCTTCCCCATGCCCCTGCATCTTCATTTCCTTCCACAAATCTCCATCTGGGAAAGGGTGTCAGGGCCACCATTTCTGGGTCATTTTAGAGACTGTATTTTCTGGGGCTCCAGAGGCTCAGTTATGTTGAAAAGGGAGCTTAAAGCTTTCGTGGGTCCTGAAGAGCCCGCTGCCTGCTGAACACAACTCTAGCCATTTGTTGTAGACAGACCATGTGCTTTTGAAAGTCGTATCACCTTCCTGGCGAGAATTCATCACCGCAAGTGTTCAAATGCAGGCACAGAACCAAAACAGCACAATAACCAGCCACTTCTCGGTTGCGTCCCGAAGCTAATGGTATCATGTATGTACTGAGTCATGCAGCACACGCAGGGCTGATGCTTACAATCATCATGAATGGAAATCCTATCTTTTATCATTTATAATTAAAATCACTAAGGCATACAGAGGTTAAATGAAAGCCTCAGCATCACACAGCTAATAAGAGGTAATGCCAGGACTGGGACTCAAGCCTGTCTTCTCAGTCATTATACACATGCTACCATCCCAAAGCCACAGTGCTCCTGGTGAAACTGGACCATGAAGTGTCTTCTCATGTCTTAGGTCTTTACCCAACATGTGGGGTAGAGAGAGTTTGGACTTGGGTTGACTATGGAGTTGAAGTTAGTTTTCTACTCCCTGATCCCAAGCAGAAGTCTGTCCCTTCTCTGAACTCCACTTTCCCTGTTAGATGTAGGGATGCTCAACGCTCACCTTGTGGAATTTGGGGGGCTAAGTTGAGTATGTGTTAAGTACTTGGCACAAGTAGGTGCTCAGCAAATGGCTGGTCTGGTCACCAGATGCCACTAGCTGTGGGCGGGGCGCTCTGGTTATGAGGTTGAAGGTTCTTCTGCTTATTTAGCCACAGCGCACTGCATTCTCATCCACTCTCACCCCATAAATTGCTCCCGAGCCTTTCTGCTTCTTAAAGGACACTTTTTTTGTATTGACTCTCTGCTTCCTGGCTTTCCATCATGCCTTGACCTCCTCCTCCAGCTGGGGCTTGTATTCTTCCGTGGACATGCTTTTACCGCATCGCTAACTTTTCATACTGCCTTTTGTTTTTTGTTTGCTAGCTGGCTGTAGTGAGGATCACAACACATTCCAATTTAGCTTCATCAGCTAACTTAATCTGTTGCTTTTCCCACTTTCTGTCTCCAAGACAGCAAGGCTGGAAGCCCTAAGCGGAACGATTTGATTCTTCAAATCTCACTTGTGATGAGTCCTGTAGTGTGTCTGTTGCCCACAGCCGAGGGAAAGACAGCCTAACTTAAAAACTAGACTCTACAAGGCTACTGTTTCTTATTGCACAAATAAATACAATGATAATCTCAGTTCTGAAGGTAAGACAATTGGGGAATTGTCCAATCACAGATGATCACTATTGTTTATTAAAGTGACATGTTGTCCCAGAGAGGGAGAAAAATCATAAACAAAAAACTATTTTTACCGATATAAATAATAATGATGAACTGATCATATAAGAAGAATTAATTCTTTTAAAGAATGTGGGTGGACCAGGTGACATGTAAATACACCTTTAATTTAAAAATGATTTTTGGGAATCTTTGCATCATGCACACATCCTTTTCTTGAGGCCCACGCATAAAACTATGAAGTAGGAAGAGTGTATGCCACAGTTCTCTGAGTTTAGAATCCGAAATGGCAGCTTTGGGGGTCTTCTGGCTCCTAGTTGAGAAGTTGACCCTATCCGGACCCCTACAGTGGACTGCCACACAGTGCCACCTAGTGACATGCTGGGGAGGTAACCAGATCATCTAGATCTGGCCAAAGGCGAGAAAGGCATGTGTGTGAGTGAGTGTGTGTGTGTGTGTGTGTGTGTGTGTGTGTGTGTGTGTGACATATGGCTGCAGGAGAGGTGACCACAATGAGGAGGCTGCAGCAAGGAGCCAATCAAGAGGAGCAGATATCCTATACCTCCTCCTCCATGACAGGACCTGGGGGGACACTGCGGATGCAAGGCCTGACCCCCAGGAGGCTCTGAGAAGTGAGGTGCTTTCACACTGCTCCCCTCAAATGGGACAAGACCAGATGAAAGCGACAGCCAGAGTGCACAATCACAGGGCTTCCTACTCTCGCCTAGGGAAGTGCCAACCTGGGAAGGTCACCAGCTGTCCCAGTTTGCTGCCATGGGGACTGTAGAGAGTCAAGACTTCAGTTTTAAAACTGGACCAGCCCCAGGCAAACCAGGGCAAGTTGCTGGATCTGCATTTAACACTGTGTAGAATTTAATGATCTTCACACGGTGTGATCTCCCCAGCATTCTGGCACCCCCAAGCCCCTGCCATGCACGTGGGTTGATGAAATGGACAGGAAGGCTCCCGGACGTTCCATCACTCACCACTCTACAATCTGATCATTCCCAGTGGGAAGGAACTAGAAGCTGATGGCACCATACGAGGGAACCCTGGGGAAAATGGGTGAGGGTTTTGGCTTCTTCCGTTGGTGTCTGTGTTCTGCTTCCAGCCTATCGCCATGACACCTATGATGCACCAGACTTTTATTTGGGATGCCATAGGAAAAATGACCAGAGTTGTAGATCAGGGCTTTGTTTCAAGCATCCTTGACATTAATAAGGAAAAATGACGTTCAAGTCAGAACCTGTAGGTGAGGTTTGCTCAGGCCTTGCTGGGGGACTGTTGCTTTAAATTCCACCACACAGGACTCCTTGGTTTTAATCTGCAGTAAAAGAGTGGCTAGAGACATCAGGGTGGGAGTGGGAGTGGAGATGGGAGGAGAGGCACAAGGCTGGGGAAAGGAGGAGGCAGCCTGAGCAGCTTGAGTTCGTCATTTCCTGTTTGCACACGGGCAGAGCTCTTACTCCGTAGGGCTCATTTTACTCACCTGCCGTTGTATGTTTGGTGGACATTAGGATGTCTGGTTCTCACCCATGCACTCCCATTTCTCCTGACTGACTGCTGAGTCTCAGGGAAAGGTACCCCTGAGGGGGCAGGGAGGCAGAGGGTAACATCTGGCCTCTGTGTCCCACCCGGAATCACAGACTGACTTCTGGTGATGTGGGCACATGACTGGGACCAATGCTCTCTCTGGCCAGAGTGGGGCCTCACTGTGTCCTCCTCCTGGTGGATGCTCCTTTGGAGGCCACGGCTGTGGTGGCCCACTTTGGAAGGGAACACTCACTGTTCATCCTGGTGGCTCAGAAGCCGGGCTGGGCATAGACTACCCTGAGCACGTCCTACGTCCCACTCTTGAACGCTTGCGTTCTGTAGGTCCGGGTTCATCAGGGCTTGATCTTCCCCTTTTTGGAGCATGGGACACCTCCCCCCCCCGGAAACAATTCATCCAGCATCCTTAATTGGTAATCCATCATTTACTGAAGACAGACTTTGTTCTTGCTACCATCCCAAGGTCAGATCATATATTTTCCATGTGACTCTGGGTACAGCTTGAGAAACCGTTCCCAGAAAGGCCACATCAGGGATGGCATGATCAGGCATAAAATCAGCTTTCACCCAATGGGATAGCTGGGCAGCCAGCTTTCTCCAACTGGGCCCCATTCCCGACTGGTGCCTGAGGAGCCCTGGTTGCTGTGTGTTAACCATCTTCCCTCTCCCACCGTTGCTGAAATTTGGATTCAGATCTGGAAAATTCCTGAAGGCCCATGTGTTAAAGGCTTGCTCTCCAGCCAGTGGTAGCATAGGCAAGTGATAGAACCTTTAGGAGGTGGGCTCTAGGAGGAGGAAGTTGGATCTTTGAAAGATTGCCTTTGAAGCTAATAGTTGAACCTTGGCCCCTTCCTTCTCTCTTTGCTTCACAAGGACCATAAGGTGGATGGTTCTCCTCTGCCATGCGCTCCCACTGTGATATGGTGCGCAGGCCCCAAACAGGATCAATCGATCGTGGAACTGGGAGCCAAAGTAAATCTTTTCTAATTGATTAACTCAGTTATTCTGCCACAGTAACAGAAAGCAGACTAACAGAGCCATGAAGAGTATAAATCTTTTTAGTTTTTAAAAAAATATCTTGGTGCTGGACGGCGTAGAAGGATGTTATAGAAATTTAAGCAAAATAAATAAAATGTGGAACTACTTAAGATGCCTTAGAACTCTAATTAAAAAATCAACGTGCTATCATTTCCCTGGCCATGCTTCTCACAGGTACCTTCCTCTTCGGAAAAGAGAGGGGAAACTAGAGTTACATTGTGTCATCTCGGGATGAGGAGGAGTAACAATGTCGCCCTTGTGGGAGGCACTGCTGAAAGGCCTGCCAGCTGAGAGCACATTGACGGTCTCAGATCTGTTTGGGGGTTGAGAAGGAGTTGGACTGTCTCCTATCCACCATGTGTTCTGTCGCCGCTGTGTTCTTTCGGCCTCCAACTGAAAGCATTTCTTCCTGGAGGGAAGAGGGTGGCTCGTAAGACTCAAGATGCTACCTACGCTTCCACGGCTAAGAAGCTCAGAGAGTTGGAGGAGCCACTAAAGATTGCTTACCGAAGCAGGTGATGGCTGCTGGGCCAGAGGAGATTCTGGTGCGGGGCCGGGGGAGGGGGGGAGCGCTGTCTGTGTGTCATCCACCGAGCTCCAGGGACCCAGAGTCATTGCTCAAACTGGGGTAGGCTTTACAGGCATGCAGCTGCCTTGAGTCCCCAAGGCTATGTAACAGGTGACCTATGCTGCTGTCAGAACCACCAGTAACCTGGCTGGTTCATGGACTTACTGCTCTGGTCTGTTATCAGTGCCCTGTCTAAGATGAAGAGGCATTTGTTTGCATCTGACGAAAGGACACAGCCCCGTTTGCTTAGCTTGTGTATCACTGCTTTTTAAAAGTGTTAGGCAGGATGCCGTCCTGTTTCAGGACCCTAGGAGCCCCTGGGGAGCAGTGGTCTTAAACTCGGGTATGTGTTCACCAAGCGGCACCCCCAAGAGATATCCTAACAGTTGCTCAGCTTCTGTCTTGACAGGACTTAACTACTCAGCCTTGGTCCCCCGGCCTGACCTTGGAGAGTCTCCTGTCACACGCAGCTTGATCCTTGACATAGAAAATGCCAGACTGCATAGTGAGCAGGAATGAAGAGAAGCCAGGACAGGGTGAAGTGTTGGAAGGCACCGCTAAGTGGACCAGGGTTTTTTTTTCTCTCTCTCTCTTTTTCTGGGATCACATTTGTTGAATCATTTTGAGAGGAGGAAGGGGGGAGGTCTGTACTCCCAGACAGCTTCCACATGTGACCCGAGTCACTGTGGAGAACAAGCTGTTTCTACCATTTCACAGCTGACTTCCTGGAGCTCCGTTAGCTGGGCCTGGACAATCCACTCTAGCTGCCATAACCTCTCAGAAGTCAGGCTTCCCAGACTGTCTTCATTTCCTCAAACATTCTGGAGCTAGGTCTCCCTGCCAGTCGGCTACAGGCTTTAGAACTGAGCCTGGCGGGTCATACCCTTTACTAGTCTTCAAAGCAAGTCTTTCCTCTGTAGACAGATATTGTCCTCCTGTAGATGCCTGGGCCTGTGCGTGCCCCGCTGGTTTTAACCGACACAGGAATCCAGATGATGGGCACGAAGCACCATGCTTCACAGCCCTTTTCCAGGCTCTTGCCCCAGCTTGTTTTTCTTCAGCTCTGTTGACACTTTCCTGGACAGGCCACAGTCACTGGCCCTTGAAAGCTGGCTGCGGACTGTGTGCTCTGATGTGTCCCGCTCAGGCTGGGGCTCACTAAAGCTAGACTCGCCGCTCATAACTCTTTCCTAGGGCTGTGAAGAGTTAGCTGAATTTTCGAATTAGCCCTCCTTCCCTTGGTAATTGTTTGCCAACCAACAAGTGAATAGCCATAGAATAAACAATACAGCAGACTAGGCATTTGTTAATCCGTCCAATCCACCCGCATATACTGTGACTAGTCTTAGAATAAACA
>JAQHUG010000190.1:3474670-3576857 GCA_028555095.1 Dicrostonyx torquatus | reverse complement strand
ATATACTGGGACTCTACTACACTGTAGTACATACCCTTCCTGGGTGGGGGCCAAGCTCAAAAGACCTTATTAAAGACCCATTCTCTAGGAACCTCTACCCTAGACCAGAGAGTCCAGAAGCAGGCAAATTAGTGCCCAGCAGAACGATTTGAGGTCTTAGGAAAGTCCCAAACAAGGATAATTAGGATCTACTGACTGTATCAAGGGGGGAGGGGTCATCACTGGCCTTTGAAGGACAGGAAGGACGTTGGAAGAGTTAGGATAGCCCAGAGATTCTATTCACTGCTTATAGGGGCTGATTGACGGTCCTAGAAATGGCTTAATTCAAGATAGTCATTGAGGTTATCCCTGTTGTTGGCCAAAATTTTAAATAAAAAGTCCTTGCTATATTTACAATGTAAAAATATTAAATGACTTAATGTCCCGGGATGTTACTGCAATCTTTTCTGTGCATAGCTGGAGGCTCACTTAGTTCCTTCAAGACCCTGGCACGACAAAGGAAGATTATGATCATGGCTTCTTTCCACACCTGGTATTGCTATTTCAAGGTCTATGAGACGAGCTCATCATTTCTGCATCTGCAAGAAAATGAATGGAACTGGAAATCATGTTTAGTGAAATAAGCCAGAAACAGAAAGGCAAGCAGTGCTTTCTCTCATGGCAGAGCCTAGATTCTTTACAATGTGGAACCATCTGTAATGGCACGCTGGTTGACCCCGATGACAAGCATGCTGATCTGATCTTTGGTTCCCTCTCTAGACTGCATCAGGCAGCTGGGGACTCCCAGGGGCTCCTCAGTAGAATTAGCACGTTATACAGTTCACTGCACAAGTAGGCACTAAGTAAATATTTGCGGAATTTGATAGGCCGGGGTTATTCAGACCCAGGGATTTAATGGCTGAGAGTGCAAGAGCAGACATGAGTTTGGTGGAAACGACTCTGGATTATTTCCTGTGTCGTTCTAACTGTCCCATGCCAGGGATATTTGGTAGTGCTGGATGTATCTATTGAGGGCCCTTGGATGGCATCGGACATTGTGACACCCCTGAGAATCCCAGAAAGCCATGAGTGAAGGCTGAATCGCTCAGGGCTCTGATGCTCTGTGGGAGAGTGTGACCTCATCCTCTGAGAGAAAGAAACAACACCCACGATGTGTTTTTTTTTTCTAGAGGAACTAGACAGCTCTTAGGGAGAGAGAGGGGATGAGAAATGAGTCAAGAGCCCTGCTTTCTGTCCTGAGGAACCGAGACTGGCTGGGAAGACAGTGGACCTTGACCTTATTGGTGACTCATTTTCCTCTCTCTTTAGTCCTTTGGAAACATGAACATCTTCAGATCTCCGCTGGCTGAGGAAGGGAGGTCAGACGAAGGACAGATGTTGGGAACGAGTTCACATTTTAAACCATGTGGAGTGGAAGTAACCTAAGAAGTCATCCAGCACCTGGGTTGCTCTGGATCTTGGTACAATTCCTGTGACAAATTGAATCTGTACCTCTGTCTTCTCAGTGACAGCTCTCTAGGCGACCGTGAGAAGAAATGAACTAACTCTCAGCTGTTCTCTTCTTCCTGTGAGAGCTTTAGTGAGAGGCGGGGCTTACAGGGCATGTCCAGCAAAGAAGCCAGATCCTTTGTGGCTGTGGGGTGGTGACTGTGGGAACCGTGGCACAAGGAAGGGTTGGGGTTCTCTTTTATCAGCTGCTAGCGAGTATCAACTTGTCCTCACTCCACTGTTCTTCTAATTATGTCAAAACCAGAACCCAGATTCCCTGGTCGTCAGAGTGAGACCCCATGAGACTGCGTTCAGGGCTAAGACTTTGTCGTCTGCCGATCTGGAGTGTAACCCTGTTCTGTAAGGCCACAGCACACATCCTGGACAGGTGTGCAGGTCACAGGGCAAAGAATGACATCTTTTTGTTCTGACTTGGAGAGAAATTTACAAATGGAAATGTGAGTGCGCTCTGGTCCTGTGTGGACACAAGGAAGAAGGATGCAGTTTTCAGGGGACTGTAGGCAGGAGAGGGTAATAGACAGTCCAAGGCAGCAGAGGAAAGGCCACAGAGGTACGAAAGATGCTTGTTTTCAGGACTTTGCAGAGAACGACTCCTCGGCGATAGAGTAGAATCAGCACTTGAGATTTTTCCATCTGATATCCAGAAAATAAAAAGGTGTACGCCCCAGAATAGGAGTAAAGTAATCACAGTGCTAAGATCAAAACGTGAGTGACGGAGATACCGCAGTTCCTCTCAGGATAGACAGTGACGACTTCCTAGAGGAACACGCGCTTATATATGATAGACACCATAAACGGTATGAGTGAAATGGATTGTGCTGAGCAGCCCTGAGATATACCCGTGTTCCACTGTCTGTTTCCACGTGTCACTCCAGGACCAACAGTACCCACGATCCAAACTGAGGACAGCTACCAGGAGGCAATTAGTTCAAGACTCTTTTTAGTTGTTATTACTGACCAATGCTCATTTCCCCCCGGATATATTTATTATTTGATAAAAAGGTTAAATAGTTTTAAGTACAAAACATGCAAACATTGGAAAAGGAGTCATTCAAAATGCACAGTGCAGGCATGACCAACAAGAACTGGTGAGCACATTACCCTGTTCCGTGCCGAGCGGCCTCTCTCTAACGCCACGAATCTCCTTAACAATTACAGTCTCTCTTGGTTGTAGCACGAAATCTCCCAGTGCTCTCCTTTTCCTCCAAACTGTATTTCTTTCTGCCCTTTGCTTTTTGTCATTACAGACTTATATAAATGTTATCAGAAACGAGAGAGAGAGAGAGAGAGAGAGAGAGAACTGGTGTGCATTCCATAATAGTTAATTAAGTCAACATGGCAGGTCAACACTCATCTTTCAGATGCTAATCTTATAGTTTCATGTTTGATTTATCTTACTCTTATTTCTGTCTTTTCTTATTCTAGAGGTTTTATTTATTTTCTTCTTTGACAATTGTGTTATATACACAATGCATTCCGGTTATTCTTGCCCCCACCATCTCTTATCTCCTACTCATCCTGATTTCTTTTCATTTCTTTCTTCTTCTTTTTTAAAATAACTTTTTGTTTTACTTATTTATTTATTTTTGGTTATCCAAGACAGGGTTTCTCTGTATAACTGCTCTGGCTATTCTGGAACTCACTCTGTAAACCAGGCTGGCCTTGAACCCACAGAGATCTGCCTGCCTCTGCCTCCCAAGTCCTGAGATTAAAGGCGTGCGCCACCACTCTCAGCTCTTGTTTTACATATCTGTAATACCTCAAGTCTCCCTCTTGAAGTAGTTCTTCTTCATTTCTCCCATCCTCCCTCCCTTCCTCCTTTCCTTTCTTCCTCCCCTGCCTTTCTTCTTTTTTTTCCAGACAGTGGCTCATGCATCTGAGGCAGGCCTGGAGCTTCCTATATGGCCAAGAATGACCTTAAATTTCTTATCTCCCTTGCTTCCACCTCTGTGTGCTGGGATTACTGGTGTGTGCCAAAACGGCCAGTTTATGTGGTCCCAGGGATGGAACCCAGGGCTTGCATGATAGAGCAAGCAGTCTGCAAGCTGAGCTACATCCCTGCCCCTAATTATATATTTTTAAAACTGTCCGTGTAGTTGTCCATGGTGTGGTTTCTGTTTTATGGGATTTTCTTTGTTCTAAGCCCACATCCTGAAATACTTGGGCATCTTTGCTAACTGGTGACTTAGTTTTTAATAACTTAAATTAATGTGTGTGATATATACAAAAGTAATACACAATTTTATATACACACACACACACATATAACAGAAGGTACTAATTTCTAGTTTCATTCAGGAAAGCATGACTCAGGTCCCCTTAGTTGTGGAGGGGAGGGGAGATGGGTGGGCCCAATGGGTGGGTGTTCCAGGGACAGGAGGAAGCTTTTGCTTCCTAGAGTGGATTGCTGGTCTCCTGGGAAATGGTGTGCTATGCCCCATGCTCTCTTCTTCACTGTTTTGCTTTGAGGTCCCTGCCTCTTACCCCCAGTTTCTACATCTCTCCAGTCCTGTGATTATGGTTCTTTACCCTGCAATGCATCTCAGTGGCAAATCTCACCCCAGGCAGGGATTTTCTAGTCACACCTAGATGAGATCTAAGAGGAAGTTGCTAATGGTTTCTAGACAGGGGCAGAAACTTCACCACAAGAACTTCTCAGGTATATGGGTTTCTTTTAAGACCTCATCTTCATAGTTGCACACCTTTCCTTACAGAGATCTCCCCACCTGCATCCCATAAACTTCACGGTCCCACACACCCACTTCTACCTGTGGTTCTGAAATATAGACACTTATCCCATAACAGCAGGTGACATGTAATGAAAAGTCACACCACTTCTTTCCTGCTTCGGGGTGTTTTGAGTGGATATGCAGCTTGGAGCTGCAGCAACTCTTTTGTGATCTTGAGAAGAAAAGCAGAATTCTGTACAGCTAAATCAGGGACTTGATTTCACCAAGTTTCTGGATTAAGCGACCATGGAGCCCATTGTCTCCAGATGTTCACTTACATGAGATGGCCAATCATCATCGAAGCAATTGCTCAAGTGGTCTGTGACCCAGACTTGGTGGCACGTGCCTTAATCTCAGCACTCAGGAGGCTGAGACAAGAGGATAATGAATTTGAGTCCAGTCTTAGCTATATAGTAAACTCCCATCGTAAAGCCATATTGGAAAACGTAGTAATGCTTTGTTTCAAGGAGCCAAAAACAAAAATAGGCAAATAGCTCATGGCTTATAAGCCAGCACGTTTTAACCAGTACCCTCAGGTGCCCCAGTATTGTTTTCATCCCTCAAGAAGATAGACATCCTTTACCTGAATGCACAACAACTGGATACCATATTTCCTTTATGGGAAGAACCCTTGCCAAAATGGAAGAATCCCCCCCCCATCAGACGATTTCCATTCCTAGCTGGAATGACTTCAAAAGGCTTGTCCACCCGAGGCGGGACTCAAGGCGTTTCCTACTGGAATTGTGATGGCGTCTCACTAGGTGTCCACCTCCTCCTCGGTAGTCTCTGGCTCTGCCATCCCCTACTTGTTTCTACCAAATCGGTAAATCACCCCACAGCCCGCCGGTCTCCCCACCTCCCATGCTGTAACCTCTCAGCCCATCAGCACTTGAGCCAAACTGGTCACAGGTGTCCAGAGTCATGCTCACACACAAATGGTGGCCGCTACAGATTAATCCTCACAACTTCAGAACGGCTTCACCAGAATCTTACAAAATGAAGATGCTTTGAAACAAGAATAAACATACTAAAAAGCAGGTTCTTTCCTGTGACTTGGGAGGTCTTTCTTGATGTCCGTGGGCCTCTAACGTGGTGACCCGTGCGCTCCACTAATCGCCTGAGAAACAATTGTGTTTGTGTATTACAGACCCCACATGTGGCATGAATCTAACTGATTGGGTTCTTATTATCATTTTGTATTGCTTTCATGTGTGACACAGAGAGGAGGTGGGGGAGAGAGGAGAAGATGATAATGACACACGCCCAGCTTAAAATATTCTCTCTTAGCCCATGTGAACTCCAGACAGGATGGTGACCTAAAAAGTCACATTTCCGTTTCTGGAAGTGGCAGTGTTAGAAGGAGTCTCTTGAACCCTTTTCATTTCTAGATATTTTTGAAAGGTTGGAGCTCAGGTTGGCCTGGAACTTACAATTCTCCTGTCTCTGCTTCCAATCTAGAGACCCCGTAAGCAGCATGACGCCAGAAGCCTGATTCAGTCTCAGAAGAGCCTGACTGGCCTCTGCCTTCTCTCGCCAGTGCCTTCAACTCGATCTGCTTGGCTTTCAGTTCATGGTGACCAAACGTTTCTCTCTGTGAACACACAGGAAAGACCTGGTCTTGCTCAGTAATTGAAGTTCACGTCACAGAGTCCTGTGATTCCATGCCCTGCTGGTTGGTCATCCACTCTCTTGGCCCAATCCCTGTTTCCACGGACTCTAGTGTATTATATCTGTTGTCGAGTCCTAGTCAACACTGGCTTCAGCTTTCTACTCCTTTTACCCAGCAGCCTGTTCTAAGCCCACCTTCAAATTCATGTCTCTTCTAGAGGGGACTGTACTCTCGGTATGATCATAGGCTTCTCCGGAAGGTAGGACCGTCATAAAGATCATAGTGAATTCTCCTCAGCCTAGAGCCCAGGAGGACAAGCAGGAGGAAGTTAGGCAGGCCTGAGGCAAATTAGGGCTCAGGGCAAAACTGAAAGACAATCTCGTTGTAAAACCCAGCTGGTAATTTGGGGGCCCGAGTCTGTGCAGCTCTGCTTTCTAGACATTTCTCTCCTGGTGATAGCAACAGAAGGAGGGCTCTTTTAGCTTTCCGCTGCCCTGGAGCAATGGCTTCGGATCACAGTAATTGTCCTGCTTTCAGCTAAACAGGTTGTATGGAAACTTGAGTAATTTAGTTAAGGCCAATTCATTAGAATACAGAGGATCTGGAGCCATGAAGTCTCAGTCTCGACTGTCGGTTTGTGCTGAAGCTTGTGCTCACCTAGACAAAAAGGTCCAGCCTTTTGATTTTCTAAACAAGGAAGGCAGTGCAGCAAAGGACCCCAAGAGAACAGATCTCAATAATTGCTATTTACCTGTGGGCTGTGGATAGAGTTTGAACAATGAGAGGAATGCTATAGATTTTATAATTACCTCCGTTATGAACCACCCTTCATCAGCCACCAAAGTCAAAGGAGAGACGAATTTCCCTTTCTTATAATAGAACCTGCTGGGTATCGCTTCTTTCTCATACACAGTCATGTGTTCCACTGTGCTGAGTTTGTGGTATACCTGCGAAGAAAACCAAAAATGAGCTGTTTGAACACTCATGCCAGATCTGTGAGATAGATTATAAACACACACGCACGTGCGCTCACGCACACAAACACACAGAGTTTAGCTAAATAAAATACTTTTTTTTTTCTTGTGATAGGATTTCTATGTAGTCTTAGCTGGTCTGGAACTCACTATATAGACCAGGCTGGCCTTGAATTCACAGAGCTCAGTGTGTCTCTGCCTCCCCAATGCTGAGATTAAAGGTGTGTGCTATGAGAGACTTTTGTATAGCTTGCGAATCAAGCTGGCTTTATCCAGGAAGTCTAAAGATCCACATGCTCTCTGACATAAGAGATGGACCCCCTAGGGACTGTAATGAATAGCTCTCATGTGTGTGCACCTGTAGCTGTATGCACAGAATAGCCCAGGCACACAGCAGAAGCAGAAGAGCAGAGAGAATGAGGAGAGATAAAGACATACTGGGGCAGTTCTGGGGCAAGACACTACAAAGTACAGTAAAGACAGACATCGCATCTGCAAAGGTGCTTGGAAGACTCGAGGACCTCAGCTGGAGCAAGAATAATGTGCACTGTAGAAAACACCACAGAGATTCTTATATAAATCTCAAGTAACCACACAACCATATGATAAATAATGGTTTCTTCTTAGCGGTTTTTCTGAGAGAGTAGAAAGCTCATGGGATCTGGGGAAGACTTTCAGAAAGTGTCATAGGTCATGCCAACATTCTACCTCTATCAAATATGAGGTGACCACTGCAATGTTATCCTATACTGCTTAGAAGGATAATGTATTTTATTGTGTGTGTGTGTGCGTGTGTGTATAGACTTGTACACACACTAGATATATTCTTTTGTAAATAATCATTGACTGGTGAATACATTACAGAACTTGCTTATCAAAATTCTATGTGCTAAAATTAAGGGACAATTGTCAAAGTGACCTGGCTGATGTTAAATACCCCCAAAATGGTGAAAAGATATGTGTTCTTTGACTTGACATCGAGATTATGTCCTACCCACATATGAATTTTAAAATCACCAGGAATTGTTTATTAATCACATTGCCAATTCCATAATGAAGACATAAAGTCTATACACACTTTCAATATTTAGCAGAAGCTCAAATATTTGTGACTAAGATTGAAAGCAACCTGCTGGTGCTCACTTGCTGGCCACTAGCCAAATCAGATATGTATTCCTTAATAATAAAATTGTGTTTATTCACTCATGACTTAAAAATAGTCTTTGGGCTGCTGAGTAGAAGCTTGTTCATAGTTTCATGAATTAATCTCCTCTGATTAAAAACAATGTATGCAGAATGCAGAATTATTTTGAATAAGCGGAAAATCTGCTGACATACAACAGGTCTTGCAGATTGCTGTGTCCATCACATGACACAACTGTCACCAAACACAGCCCCCACTCTTGAACCTCTACCAACTGCTATTGGCTGCTGGCAGGGCTTGGGATACACATCCTGCTGGAAGATGCTCTACCCAGCTCGTGAGAGTTAATGCCCAAGCATTCTGGAGGTTTCTCATGCCTACGTGCCAAATTGGAGACAAAGATGATCTTTCCTGCCAGGAAGACAGAGTTGCTTCCCAGGAACCTGCCAACATGTAACATATTCTTTCCGTTTTCATATTTAGGGAGTTGCTGGGACGCTGTGTAAACTTCGTTTCCTGGCTATGGAGCTCGAGAAAACAAAAAGGGGGAGGGATTTCCCTCATGAATGGGGAAAGGCTGAGAGCAGTGTGGTACTGTTGACTGGAGACCTCAAATGAGGGCAGGCAAGGCAGTGGTGGGACTGCCTAGGAGCCAAAGGACCAGATTCTGGCTCCCGTCAGGACCCTTTGACTAATGACAACTGTTCACAGGCAACTGTTCTGTCATCGTCAGGATGAAGGAAGGCAGTAGCTCCCAGACTCCTCCTGACTCCCCTGTTGCTGGCATTGCCCACCCCCTCAGAAAGATAGATGCTTCCTGGACCATGTCAGCTGGGGATGGACAGACACTGCATCTATGCACCTGGAGGTGACGAACCAATGTGAACACGAAGTTGTCAGCCAAGAGTGTCACCCATTCCTCCTTATTCTTACCACCCACAGCCATCCCTAACTCCTATTTTGTTTTGTTTTTCTGAAAGGGTGAGCATGGGGTACTGAGTTCCTGAAAGGGAGTTTGGGTCCTCATCTGCACTTCGTGGGAACTTGACCACACCCTCATCCAATGAGGAATCTTCTCATTTGATGGTGAGCCTCATGAGTGCGAGTGGTACATACGTTGTCTTCGCCGTGATCTCAGCCTGCTTCTGTGTCCTGGGCTCACAGACTCTAGAATGGCACTCACTGCCATGTTTACATGCGGAAGGCAGAGGGTTCAGACTTGTCAATGCCTCATACGCAGTCCATAACAGAGCTGCGATCAGAACCCAAGGGGTGGGGCTGTGAAGTTAGGGGCTGACCCACTGCACATGTGGGGCCTATGCTGTCTTCTTTGGTCAGCTTTATATCTCCATCCCCTTGGTGAAAGGGAAACGGGTGCAGATCAGAGTGGCAGCTTCAGTCTGAAGAGTCTGCCTCTGACAACCTCCTCAGGAGTTTGTCGGATAATAAAATAGCCCTAATAAGGGCGTGCTGACACAATAGACTTTCACATCATCTATTTCACTTAATTTTTATGAAATTCAGTAGAGGTAGATGCTATTATAGAGTAAAACAAACACAGAGAATGAATGACCTTTAGAAAGGTCACTTGGTAAGAGAATGACAGTCTCAGCCACCTGATTCCAAAGTCTGTGCTCCTAACCCTGTTACACAGTTCATTAAGAAAACTCTAGGAGGAAGGACAAAGCGCAAATGAGGGGCCGATGGGTCCACATCACCTCCCCTCCACCACGGTGTGTCTTGCCTCGGAGTGTTTCCCAGGGGCTGGCCACAGGCTCACAACGGGCCCTCGGTCCTTCACTTGCTGCAGGTCATCCAGGCTGACGTACTTGCTCAGCTCAATCACTTTATCCATCCAGAAGATGTCTGTCATCCCATGGTCTGAGAAAATGATGACATTTAGGTCATTCTGCAGGCCTCGTTCCTGTGGGGTGGACACAAGACGTCATCACAGTGACTGGAGAAAGGTCCTTTCCATGCAAAAATCCTTGTAAAGAGGCGTTTTTAAGCTATCAGTTAAAGGAGAATGGAGATTGTTAAAGTCGGAACCCACATTTAACCCCTATGTACAGGTTAATAGACTTACTAATAGTCAATAGACTTACTAATAATCAATAGACTTACTAATAGTCAATAGACTTACTAATAATCAATAGACTTACTAATAGTCAACAGACTTATTAATAGTCAATAGATTTACTAATAGTCAACAGACTTACTAATAGTCAACAGACTTACTAATAGTCAGTAGACTTACTAATAGTCAATAGACTTACTAATAGTCAATAGACTTACTAATATTCAATAGACTTACTAATAGTCAATAGACTTACTAATAGCACTAAGAACCTGGCCAACACTCTAGGCAAGCCTGGCAAAAACACAGATTAGATGAGTTAAGCCCCACTGGCCATCCATGGCATAAGAAGTCTCTTGGTACAAAGTGGAGAAAAGAGAGCCTCACACTGGCCTAGTAAAGAAATTGTTGAAGGGCATATGCAGGAGTAGCAGTCTCAGAGATGACAAGACATGACAGGGAAACATGCCAGATTAGTTGCCCTTGCTTTGGGTCACCTGGATCCACTGGATCATATACTTCAGTACAGTGTCCACAGCTTTGAGGGCATCTTTTCGCTGAGGTGACAAGGGTCCATAGTGGTGGCCTTCCACATCAATGCGCTCATGGTATATGGCCGCCAGATCAGCTCGGCCACTCCTGGAGGGAACAGAGTGAGATGACCATAGTTGAAGGAGATCCCTGGGGGCTGTTCCCTTGGGACCTACTGACCCTCTGGGAAGGTGTGAGAGTCCCCAAGTGGACCAGTCCAGTAGACCAGTCAAAAGCCACATATCCACATAAACAAGGTGAGTTGATATTGAACTCAAGGTTTTCAGTCCTGAGCAGCTTGTTGGCAAGATTTGAAGAGTGTGTCTATTGGTCACCCCTTCTTTTGGCCATACTGTCTTGCTTTCCTGTCCACAAACTGAAAATTGAAAGATGTAGTATGCGGGAAGAATAGTCTGTATAACTCCCTTCTCATAACCTGTTGGAACTGGAAAGTCGAGAAACTGGGGGTGTTGCTTTCAATAACAACTGTAAAATTATTAGCGGACTTTAAGGGAGTCCCAATAATATGTTAGATTGTGGGTCTGTCTGACAAGAATATAAACTTCTGTAGCTGTGGATGGAGTAACCCTTACTCTATTGCAGACACACCCACCCCAGCCATGTGCTCTGTGGGGACCTATGACAGGCTAGCTCTTGGAGAGACACAGAATAAATCCTAACTGTACTTTTAGGAACCCCCCAACTCCCCCAGGGTCAGCATCAACGGTGAAAATCCAAACCATTTTGCCCCCAGTGCTGGTCTAAGGATGACCAGAAGCTAGTAATACCTATAGAAGTGGTCAGCTTATGGGAAGAAGGAAGAGGAGTCCAGGAAATGTTCTCTCCTTCCTCCACATAACACTTTCCACTGTGACTTCCTCTCACTAAGCTCTGGCTTTGCCTAGCTTCCCGTCAAGCGCCCAACACAGATGAAAGTGATGTTAATGACAGTAAAGACGGTATGCTGGCATCCAGAACTGACAGATGAGCCAATGGAAAAGAAATGGAAGGTATTTCTTTCGGCTTGGATCTGTACAAGAGGTAGTATTAATATCCTTGTCATATTTTCTTCTTATTTCTCTTTTTTAAAAACCTCTACTTTAGGCACATCTGTGAAGCACATAGACACAGACACACAGACATGTATTCAGACATCATGTTTTCCCTTGATACGGTCTTCCCAGCATGAGCAACGGAAGAGTGTGATTTCAGGGCTGCCGGGGCCTTGGGTCTTGCTCTCCTCCTGCCTGGTCAGTCACACAGTATCCACTCGTCTTTAAGATATGTGGCAATCACTGTCTCCTCCAGGAAGCTTCCTGTGATGTTCTGAGGGTAGATCAGGTGGCCCTGGGACATGGCAGTGTGATCCCATGACTATGCTCCCTTGTGGGCACTTTTATCTGTACTTTTCTCTCTCTAAACTATGAGATTCTTCCACCTCGGGAATGGTGATTCACCCTCCCCGGTATCTCAACTCAAGCCTAGAATTTGACACACAGTAAACATGCTACAATGTCAACTAAGTGTGTAATAACAAGTGTCTACTAAATGGGCCTTTGCCTATGGCCAGGTTCTCTGCTGCAGCATTTGCCAAGAGCCCGTGAAGAAGGGGAACCGTTCCACCCAGCCCGAGGGGAACTTTGAAAATCCTTGCTCTGCTGTGTGACACCTATCAACTCCCAGAAGCTGGCTGTGAGAAAGGGCAAAGGTAACACTAGGAGACACCGTCCTTGTCACCTACAAGCTCTGTGTCTATGGGTTGACTTTGTTTCCAGGCCTGGAACTATAAAGACAAGTGTCCTCACAAAAGAGCATTTACAGATGTACACATGGAGACGCAGCCTTCAGAGGGTTCTAGAAGTTTCCCGCTCCCTGGCAGATCTCTAAGACACAGCTGGAACGTGGACATGTAAAGAGGGGGGTTGAAAATCCATCCATATCTACTCCATCTTCTAAACCAGGGAAGAGATTCCAGAGTGTTCTCTGCCTGACACCCCTTTTTATGGTCACATACCCTTTAGTGGCGTCATTAGGGTCTACTGAGCAGTCCGGGCTGCACATCATCAAGAGCTCTGAGGAGACATTGGATTCAGGTGAAGTGAAATCGTTTGTCCTTTTAGAACAAAACAAATCAACCCTCCATTAAAAAAAAAAAAACAAAAACCATCACCAGCCTCCTCCACGGTGTGGATTGGGTTGTGTTAGTATTTAGTGTGATTATTGTTCATACTCCCTGGTGTGAGAATGACTAACTCACGCCTCCTGTGCACCTTATACATGGTCAGGTACAAAAGGTCCCTCTAGGGCCCCGCGAGAGTGTGGGTGGTGGGGAGAAGTCCGTACTAGACAATATGATTTCTATCCATATGCTGAAAC
The DNA here is from genome assembly GCA_028555095.1 of Dicrostonyx torquatus. Lineage (NCBI taxonomy): Eukaryota > Metazoa > Chordata > Mammalia > Rodentia > Cricetidae > Dicrostonyx > Dicrostonyx torquatus. The sequence continues at coordinate 3,563,908 of JAQHUG010000190.1, read as the reverse complement.
TCGTTCCTGGTCCATGACTGGGAGAGCCCAGAGTCCCATCACTACATCTGAATGCTTCCATAAAACCTGTCCTGGAGATAAGCCTCCACATTTATCTGCTTTATGTACCGGCCTCTTAGGCATTCCAGATGTGCTGGTCCATGCACTATATCAACTGTCTAGGTGTCCACACTTCCAGCGCAGGCCCTAGATACGGTGGGAAATCCTACTTAATGCATTGGTGACTTAATAAAGTGAGGTTTACTGTGGCATTGGAGTTTAATGAAATGCACCCAGGCCTCCCCATTTTAATACCCACTGTATGGTAATGTATTCGTGGTGCACTCTAGTGTAGGTTGGTTTCTCCAAGGCTGTTTATCACATCTGAAAATCTCCATGCGGTCAGAAAGCTGGAGTGTGTCACAATTTACCCGATGGCATTGTTTCAGGAAGCTGTCAAACTCCGATGCCAGGAACACTTGATTTGGGATGCTTGTGTTACAGGGAATACACACGTGAGGGGTTGCTGTGTTAGGGTTTCATTGATTCATTAGGGACCCAAGTCTCCCAGGGCTGACAGTTCTGGCCTGTTTGGAGTTTAGCAGATAAATTCTTGGTAGCCAGCTGTTTCCGATGTGGATCTGGTCTCTATCACAGGTCAGCTCATTTGTTATGAGGTTGGGTAAGGCAAGTTGGATGGAAATGCCTGCATGTCTGCTATTGGCCATTTATTGCTTTGAGGTTCAGGAACCTTGCCAGAAGGACATGTGGCCATCAAACCCAGTTCCCAGACAGCTGCAGGAGGCCTCCAATCCTAGGGTTTCAGGGACACCCAAGTCTCCTGTCACCTTATAATTCTGTCTAGATTGTTTTGCAATATAAAGAGTTCATAATGTCATATGCATTTTTCTTACTGAAGTAGGTTGGGAAGAGAGGAGAACTGGGCAGAGGGAAATGGAAACAATTTAAAGGTATAGCTAGTTATTGACTGTTAAGAAAGATGACTTAATATTTAGACAAAAGGGCTGAGAGGGTCAATACACCTGAAGGGTCAGTATCATCTTGGAGACTGTCCAATACGCTTGCTTCAAGGTCACCAGATTTCATTCATGGTTATCATACAGATTCTGCAAACTTAGCAGCTAGTGAGCAGAAAAATGATAATCTAAAATGTGAATTTGGAGAAAACCCTGAAATTAGTTTGATTATTCTCAATATTTTTGATATTTTTACATGCATCAATACCCACACTCACCATCCTCCAGCTTCCTCCGTTTTTATTTTGTGTTTCTCATCTTCCCCTTGCTGTCCTCACTCACTCATTTACTACTAAACTGATCTGAATCTTGGCAGAATTCCCTAAATGATGGAGTGTGTACATGGCGGATTTAATTGTGAGAATTACCTTTGGACAGGAGCACAAATACGGTTTCAGATGCTGATTTCTCTTCTCAATAAATAACATGTCTCAGATAAATGGCAAAGTATCTCTACACCGCAACTTCCCCATCTGGGAAATCTACCTGCGGTGATTTGAGTGGAAATGTCCCCGGTAGTCTCACGAATTTGAACCCATGGCCCCCAGCTGATGGTGCTGTTCAGGGAGGTTTAGGTGGTGTGTGGACAAAGTGTGTCACGTGTTTTCATTCCTTTCTCTCTCTTTCTCTCCTTCATGGCAGTGATTGAAATATTCATGCTCAGCTCTCTACTCTAAGCCACCATTCCTGCCGCCTGCCGCCATGCTGGATCTGCCATTATGGACTCCAGTTGTATAGAACCATAAGCCCAAATCAACTCTTTCTTCTGTAAGTTGCCTTGGTCATGGTGTTTTATCACACAACAGAAAAGGTGCTACAGCACTGCCATTTGAACGCTAAATGAGCCGCTGGTGTAGTACTGGACACATGGCAAAGAGGGAGGGAGGGAGGGAGGGAGGGAAAGAAATGCCTCCTTCCTGTGTGCCTTCATCACTTTGCCTGAGTGTGCAGGTTTTAGCAAGGAGGAGAATTTAAGCCCCACTGATCCGCAGCAGACTTCTCCACTCTTCTCAGTCTGTCCATAGAGAGCAGGGTCCCACAGCCAAGGCACCTGAGCCAACTTCCTTTCCCAGGGGGCAGCAATTCTCTATTCATCCACCTATTCCGTTATTAACATCAGCAGTGGCTGGGGTTCTGAGATTCGGGGTGGCCGAAGAAGTCCTCTGCAGCTGTCCCCAGAAGTCATTAGCTTGTGCCCACTGTTGCTGCCACCCAGTGCTTGCTTTCTATGTTTTTCTATGCTCCTTGCTTGTGTGCTTGCTATTCTTTTCAGCTCTGAGCATTAACCTTGGACTTCATTTGGAATGATTGGCAGGTACTTTATCACCAAACTACCTCCCAGCACTTTTTATTTTGGGACAGGGTCTCACTAGGTTTTCCAGAATGGCCTTGGGCTTGCTTTGTGGCCCAGGCAGGACTTGAACCTGTGCACCTTCTGTCTCAGCATAGCTTGGATTATCCAGACCTGGATTCTAGAGCCTCCTTGAACAGGTTGCTTGGACAATCTGCTTGGCACCATGTTGAAAGCCGTTACTGCCCCTTCCATGCAGCCAGGACATACTGGCTACCTCCAGATCCCTCTTCTCTTACGCCCCCCACCAACTATCCTTTAAGTCTATCAAGTCTTTAGCACCACATACAGTTTGTTTTCTCTCACTGAACCATGAACCTCCTGCAAACAGAATTTCCCAAAAGACAGATCAAGTGATACGGGACATGAATGGCTTTATGTTTTGAAAGTGGCGGGTACATTGTGTGCAGGGGCACTGCCTGCTGAGTCTGTTGTTCTTTTATAAAGATATGGTGGGTGGGAAGGTTGGTCCCACGAGGGGCTGCAGCGGGTCACCCAAGGCTTTGAAGAGCAGCAGTGGGTCACCTGAGGCATCGGTGGGTCACCTTGGCAGGCAGGGCTCGGCAGGTGAGAGAAAGATAGATATGCCAATGCAGAGAGTTTGGGTATAGAGTTTATATAGTGGGTTATGGAGGGGAAAGGGGGGAAGGGGGAGAAAGAGAGAGAGGCAGAGAGTGGTGGTGGGGAGAGAGAGAGGCAGAAGTTAGCTCTTCAGAGAGGGACCAACAGAGAGAGCATGCAGGCTGGAGGAGGTGGGAGATCTGCTTGCTCTAGCAGAAGGGGGGTTGGGGGTGGGAGTGGGCAGGGCTTGTCTCTTAAAGGGACAAGGTACCCAGGTGACAGGCCAGTCCAGCAGATCTTAACAGTCTTAGTGTGTGATAACAGAGCTCAGAAAGCTCAGTGTGTGGGGATGGATGTTGCTGAACACAAAGCTGCATTCCTTTGTCTTAGTTACTGTTGTGTTGCTATGAAGAGACACCATGGCCAAGGCAGCATAACAGAGTATTTACTTTGGGGGTTGCTTACAGTTTCAGAGGGTGGGGCTATGACCATCATGACAGGAAACATGGCAGCAGTCAGGCAGGCTGGCACTTGAGCAATAGCTGAGAGCTTATGTCTTATCCACAAACAACAGGGAGTGGGATGGAGGAGGGAGAGGGGGAAGGAGGGAAAGAGAGAGAGGAGGGGGCAGGGGTCTCATAGACTTTTGAAACCTCAAAGCCCACCCCCCAGTGACACACCTCTACAAAGAACACCACACCTTCTAATCCCTCCTCCAAACAGTTCAGCCAACTGGGGACCAGCCATTCAAATATATGAGCCTATGGGGGATGTTCCCATTCAAAGCACCAAATCTTCCAACCTGCAAGAGCCCCAGCCCCAGGATGGCCTCAGAGATGATGCTTTTCAACCTCTTCTATCTCTCTGATTCTTCCAGCGAGGCACATTAGAGATGTGAGTACGGACCAGGTTATCGGATTAAGGAGCCATTTTTCAGTGATTCCACACATAGGGGAGGCCCTGGAAGCCTAGCCTACCTAAGCTTCTACCGAAAGAGATAGGTGCTGACTCTCTCTACCCTAAAAGTTTGTGAGGGCAAGAGAGTCACTGACCTTCGAGGGCCAGTGATGGTTTGGTGAGATGGTGTCATAATTAAAATTCATTAACTTGACACAGACCTAGGCATATCTGTAAGGAAGGAACCTGAGTTGAAGAGAGCAGATTGGCCTATGGACATGTCTGTGAGCCTTTTTCTTGATTGCTGATTGATGCAGGAAAGCCCAACTCAATATGGGTGGTACCATCCCTGGCACATGGAACCGGGCTCTACAAGAAAGGTAGCTGAGCAGGCCAGAAAACAAGCCAGTAAGCGATGATCCTCTACGGTCTCTGCTTCAGTTCCTGCATCCAGGATGCTATTTGAGTTCCTGCCTAGACTTCTCATGATGGTGGACTCTAACTGTAGACTAAAATAAACCCTTTCTTCCTCAAGTTGCTTTTGGTTATAGGGTTTATTACAGCAACAGAAAAACCAAACAAGGACAGATGGGGAGAACACCTATGGAACATGGCAGATAAAGAGCAAAATAGGTTTGTGTAAATAAAGCCCTTTGTCCCAGTGCTATTGATATTAAAAGTGACACCTTTCCTTTTAGCTCCTTCTTTTTCTATGCAAAAAAGTCATCTCAATTCAAAGGTAATATCTTACAAGGATATGGCAGTCGAAGGCAGTGCCCAGATAAATACAGGTGCTGGCTTATCCCTTCCTGTCTAGACATGTAAAGCCTCTTGATCTGCCTGGAGTCCTGCTGAAATGTCCCTGGGTGGAATGCTTGGTCAAGGCCCTAATGATGGCCCTAAGTTCTGTCATATCTGTCCTATGAGCATTCTCTCCGAAAGGTAGTCCAACTCTGAACAGCACAAATTCAGAGGAATATATGTGAGTGTGTTTGAACACTTGTGTATGGAAATTTCCAAATGCTCTTCAAATAGGAACTCGAGATAGAGAAAACCAAGAGAACCTAATGTCTGGACTTACTGCGCCAGGCAGGGCTACCCGATGGGAAACTAAATCACTCCACAGCCATGCCTAAACACACCTACCCCAAGAATCCAATCCCTTCTGCCATACGCACAACTTCATGGGCAAGCTCTTACCTGCAAAACAATCTCGATCGTTCTAGAGTGTTTTATTCTGGCTAAGACTGTGGGCCACTTCATTCCTGAAGAGGACAGTTCGATTTTTTGCTTGAGTAAAAGTATTGACTTACAAACATCAGTCTTTAGTTTGCTTTGTAAGAAGGGAAGTGCGAGGTGAAGGAAGTGCTTCCTTGTTTCTCTTGGGGGAGGGAGGACTGAGCTCACCCCCTCTACCTTTCCCAGGCAGTAACCCCTGGCCTTTCCTTTCTCTCTCAATCCTAAGGCTACCTAGCTTAGAGATGATGAGCAGGAGGCTGTGTTTCCACCCTTCTTTGTCAGCCCATAAACAGAACGGACCTGGATCACGTTAGAAATGATCTTTCTACCTGCTATGTAAAGAAGCTGCTTCTAACTGCCCTGTTAACTTTGGCAGTATGAAGACACCCCCACCCCCACCCCCAAGACAATTGCATTAGTCTTGCTCCATCCTGCCCAGGTCCATGCTGTCAAAATCCAGACCCATCATCTAGGTTGCAGATTTGTGAATGACAGTCCCTGGCAGCAGTTCTCAGCCTGCCGTCATAACCCCTTTGGGGTGCATATCAGATATCCTGCATATCAGATACTTACATTATGATTCATAACAGTTGCAAAATTACAGTTATGAAGTAGCAATGAAATAATTTTATGGTTGGAGGTCACCACAACATCAAAAGCTATATTAAAGGTTTGCAGCATTAGGAAGGTTGAGAAGCACTTGTCTATGAAGTTCAGGGTCATGCACCTAGACTATCATGCAGGTGCACATAAGTGGCATTGAGCTGGGCAATGCATAGCACCAGATACCATCTGGAAGCCTAACCTGAGGCCAACTCTATGGACTTGCACTTCTTTGCAGCCTTTTCTTTCTAGAGAAGCCCAACTCCTTTACCAAATATAATCATACACCCCACCACTACCACCAGGAACTAGAGTAACAGTCAAACCCAAGAAGAGATGCATCTCCAAGAGTTCTGTTACCTTCGTCATGTTGCTTGCAAAAGAAAAACAAAAGGGAAAAAACCCACAAAGACAATACTTCTCTAAAGAAAATAGAGTTTTTATTCCTCTAGCATTTGGGTGCTGTGAAAATAAGAATGTCTGCTCAAATTGATGAGCACTAGCCTGGAGGTCTCGTGGTACTCCTTGCTGTTTTGCTGTGACCACTAGCCTGGGTCCAGAGAGAGTCCATTCAGCTCCAAACATGAGATAAACGTGAGAGCTATGCAAACGTACTCATAAGCAGGCTGTCGGACTACTTGGAGGTATTCTGTGACATTTACAACCCAAACTCTCGTATCGCTCATAGCAGTAGGGTATAGGGATGGACTGTGTTTGGGCCTGGGGTACATCGGGAGCAGCACTGAGTAGACATTGAGGATTCTGAAGTTCCAGCGCTGTTCATCTGCCATGCATGCTATGGCAGTCTGCTTTGCATTAAGCAGACAGCAGCCCAGTCTACCAGCTCTGCCTGCACATGGCTCTCCAGCCCTTGTGGGCAAGAAAAAGAAAGGCAGATGAGGTAGCAGGAGGCAGCATCATATAACACACAGAGCACACATAGTATATAAACTGTCTGAAGAACATCTAATTACGTTAACTCTGCCCCTCTTGAATACAACCAGAATCAAATGACATGGACAACTTTGTATCAAGAGATGTTTAATACTTTGAAGCCATTTTCTCTTTAGCATGCCAGTCGTGCTAAACCATTTTGTGACTTCTTTATAGTTTTCACAAAGGTAGATTGATCTGAAAGTCAGCACGGGACAGGGTCCTGTTTTCTCCTTTGATAACCCTGTGGAAGTGGCGAGCACTCACTCTGAAGGTTGGGGCAGGAAAAGAAGTGAAAGCGTGGCATCTGTCATCAGTCACTTCTGTACCGGGGCTATCGGAAACCACGAAGAAGACCCCACTGCCAAGCAGATTTTTGGGTTTCTTGGAGATAATCACCCAGCTCCTCACCTCTGTACCTAAGGCAGCTTAGAATTCAATACATAGTTGGTCTCTTGGGTGAAAGACAATCTTAATCATCACCAGCCGTCACTGCTTGGTGCCAGTGATTCATGCCCTGGGTTTAAGAAGGGTGATCGCTCAGTGCCTCGCTGGAAACCATGCTCTTTCAAAATGGTCAAGCTCCTGCCCCAATCCATATACTACCATTCTCTCGGTGTCTTCTGTTTTGGCCCCACCCACGAAACCCATCCAGCCAACAAGATGACCTCAAAGGACCTCAAGTCCAGCTCCAGAAATGGGAGATCCCAACACAACACCCTCAGGCTCCTTCTTGCTGATTTCTAAAGCACTCTCCCAGCTGGACCTCCATCTGGGTGACCTGACTGCTTCCAGTTGATTTGAGGCTTTATTTTTGACTTGGTAATCAGTTCCCTGACAGAGCTAAGTGTTCTTCAGGGGCGAGGAACTCAGCCTTGCATGTTTCACACTCTATGTCACTGTTCCAGGAGCAAGGGAGAAACAAAACTAAGCTAAATTAAATCAAAAACCTTTCCTTGTTCTAATCCACTAATGTGCTTTGTGCATTTCAAACAAGAGTGTTGGAACGGTGATTTGCCCCAAACACAAAGCCTTCCTTTATGCAAATATACATTGATATCTTTGAAAGGTACCTGCTCAGAAAATCATCATTATGAAAATTTTGATAGTTATATGGTTTCTCTATAGTCTAATAACATTAAAAAAAAAGTTCTCGTGCCCTGGGGACTCTCTAATATTCCATTCACCCCGTGCAAACAGTACGGCTGCTCAGAGCTACAATCCCTTAGTACACCGCATGACAATCACTACATAAAGCTCTCGGAGACATTGTGTCATCTAGGTCCAGCTCTCTTAAACCACTTTAAGACTTGCTATTCATCCAAGAAACAAGGAAGAGGGAATGGAGAGATGGCCCAGTGGTCAAGAGCGCTTGCTGCTTTTTCAGAGGACCAGAGTTTGGTGCATGGCACCTACGTCAGGTGACTCACAACCGCCTGCAACTTCTACTCTCTGCCAATACCTACATCCATCCTACCTTTGTATGCACGCGCACATGTGTGCGCGCACACACAAAGACACACACATACAATCTTTTCAAAAAACAAAGAAGAACAATGTTAGGACTAAAAATTTGGGACACTTACTTTAATGAGTCAAGAGCGTCACTGACTGCATTGGCAAAATTGATATCCGTTGGGACGGTTTTATATTCTAGGCAGTAAGTTGGTCTGACACCAAGAATCTCAACTTCACAGCCTAACAAGAAAAAATAGGAAAAATAGTTATTGTCTCTAATATTTAAAGTAGGGCCACGAGCCTATTTCATAAAACAAACATCAGTCAAAATATTTTTGTACCTTTCCATAAACTAAAATAATTTATTCCTGATAGGTAACATATTTAATTGTATTTTTGCTTTACTGGAGTAGTTTCTTAAATGCCATTACAATGTAATACTAAAGTCCTATGACAGAAACTGTCACAAATTGGACAATAGAAACAAAAATAAATTAATTAGTGTATCGAAGTGTCTCAATTAATTTTCTTCTCTAGATTTTCTATAACTCCCATCTTCTAGTCTAATGTACCCTTCCCTACTCAAGAGACATGTGAAGGACAGCATCTTGTAGCCAGGGAGTTATAAAATAATATTTCACTGTCCTAATATAAAGACTAACTGGACTATAGAGTTGTAACCGCAAGCCAGTTTCACCGAGCTAAAGCAACGGTTTTGAGCTGGCCTTTTCCAGAATGCAATGAAAGTCAAAAGCTGGGCGTGACTCTGCCCAAGCTTTCTACCCCAGACTCGTAGACATGGAGACATAGTTGTCCTCAGGAGGGGACACTTAATCAGAATATCAGAACACAGAGGCAGAGGGGCAAGTCAATCTCAGTTTACATTTGTTGAGCAAATATTTATTGGCACTAACTATGAACAAGTGGCTCTGTTCAGGCAGAGGAAACAAACATGAATCAGCCAGGGTTTCCTTCTCAAAGTCCAGAGTCTAGTCTCAGGGGAGAGGGAAGACTGTGCTGTGTGAGGTCTGAAGTGAGGTGCCCACTTCCTGGGTCACGTCGGAATGCAATGAGGAACTGCGTTTTCCTCGCTTGCCTCCCTGCCCCTGACTCAGTGTCAGAGACACAGCCAAGGCTATGGGGGATGGAGGTAGGAGTCGGAGGGAGAAGGAGATCGGGCACCAAGGCAAAGAGAGTAGTGTGAACCAGAGTTCAGGGAACTTCTAAACAGTTGAGAACCATGAAATGCTGGACCAGGGAAACCAGGGCACCAGATGTGGCTCTCGATCACAGCCCGGGGAACATGACTTCCAAGTGGAAGTGAGTAAAAATGGAAGATGGAGACGTCTGCCAGGAAACCGGTTGGCAAGCGTCTGTGAGCACATCTGCCAGGTGATGCAAAAGCTAGCAGAGCAACTCCTAGGCAGACCCCCTCATTAGTATATCGTCATTTGATCGGAATAGTCTGTGGGAGACCCTGTCTATGTCTGCCCCAGATCTTGGCATCCGGGAGGGCAAGGCTTACCTGAGACAAATGAGAAAGGACTAAGAAGTAGGCAGTGCTCCTTCTCTGGACATGCTTACCAAGAAGATAAATACGTGGTGAGGCCCAGGAAGGAATCTGCTCATGGTTTCCAGAATAGTAAGAAATGCAAGGGGAATGTTGATCGCTTATTGCCTTGGATACCTGTGTTTTGCCTGTCAACAGTTATTAGTAAATTTTGATTGTAGTCTCAAAGTCATTTGTTCTGGATGCAGCCTTTGCTTAGGGCTATAGACACAGCAGACATTATGCGCCCTTTCAGAGTTCAGCCACTATCTACAGTATGGCCGGGTGTCTCTTTTCACATTTCCGGTGTGTGGGAGCAGGCATTTTGAAGTAAGGAGATCCTGAATATTCTCTCATGGATGAACAGACGGCATGGTTTTTGTTCTTGTCAGGTTTGTGCAAACCACAGTTTGGTTTTGTTGTTGTTGTATAATCAACAATGAGTATATTTGCTAAGACTATCAGTCATGTGTTCTCTTGACACTTTCATTTGATTAAAATTAAGCTGGGCCTGGACTGGAGACATGGCTCAGTGGTTAAGAGCACTGACTGCTCTTCCAGAGGTTCTGAGTTCAATTCCCAGTTACCACATGGTGGTTCATAGCCAGTTATAATGAGATCTGGTGCCCTCTTCTGGCCTGTAGACTTGCATGCTGGGAGAAAACTGTATACATAATAAATAAAATCTTAAAAAAAAATAAGCTGGGCTTCACCTGAGAAATTAACTCTTGGCCTCGGTCAAAATAGGAAAACAATAAGCTGTTGTTTTCCAAAATAGGAAAACAATAGGCTGTTGTTTTATTTTTTCCTTGTTAATTTTATCTAGACTTCTGTAGTAAGTACAGGAAATATGTAGGAAAGTGGAGATATTATTACACTGTTACAGAATATTTTACATTAAAAAGTATGTACATATATCCCAGAGATACTTACGTGTAGGTTTAGTTCCAGACCATCATAATATATAAAATATCACAATAAGGCAAAACACATGCATTTTTTGATTTCTTATGCCTATAAGAGTTGCATATATATCATGCTGTAGTTGAATGCAGTGTAGCATTGTTTATAAAAGCAGGGCTTTCAACTTAAAACTATATTTCTGGAAATGATCACAATCTTATGAAGTTTTAGAAAATGGTACAATGGGTTAAATACCACAAAAATGAAGTATCTATGAACCAGAATATGATGAAACACACACACACACACACACACACAAATAGTAGGACCATAGTAGCATCTTACAAAAGTCTTTGGGAGTGATAGGGGAATACAGATAAAATTCTACCCAAGAGCACAGACTCTACACTGAGTGTCATGTGATGTATATCAAATAAAACAGAATACTATGGAACAACAAATGATAAAGGGATGTATTATGGGATATTTGTATACTGTGTGAAGATATATTGCTGTGACTGGTTTAATAAAGAGCTGAATAGCCAATAGCTAGACAGGAGGTGTAGACGGGACTTCCAGGAAGAGAAAGAGGAAGTAAGAGATGAATCTAGGAGCCCAAGAGACACCAGGAGACACGAAGAAGCATGGGCAGTACATGACAGAATATAGATGAATATAAATGGTTTATTTTAAGTTATAAGAGCTAGTTAAAAATAAGCCTTAAGCTAAGGCCACGCTTTCATAGTTAAGAATAAATCTCTGTGTTGTTATTTAGGAACTGGCTGGTGGATGGAGAAAGATTCATTAGCGGGATGGGCAATTCTTACAATAAATCTCCGTGTTGTTATTTAGGAACTGGCTGGTGGACAGAGAAAGATTCATTAGCAGGATGGGCAATTCTTACAACAAAGTGGTAGGACAATGATACAGTCAGTCTATAAAATTGTTCCTTGGTGATATGGGTTGGATGTGAGGTATCCCCATGAAGGCTTATGAATTATTTGGGGAGTTAATAAGGTTTGAGTAAGTCCTAGAGCTTCTAAATGGTGAGGTCTAGAAGAAGGAAGTGGATCACTGAGGGTAGGGTCTTAGGGGTCTCTTGTCCTTGCCCCTTCCTATCCCTTCTTTTTCAGTTGCCAGGAGTTGCGATGCTTTTCTGCCACATCTTCCTACCATCACCATACAGTTCCCAAGATCATGGGACCAAGAGGCCATGAACTGAACCCTCAGGAACCATGAGCCCTGGTTTCAGAGCCATAAGCTGATAAATAGCACTAAACCATGGAATAGTAAAGTATAATTAAGTCCAAGAAAAATATTACATATGTGACAGTATTTTATTTAAAATGAGTTGTATATTTAAAATTTTTAAATAAGATAATCTAAATCTAAAGCTCTAAATTTCAACAAAAACTGGGGTGCATGCCAGGGAGGGAAGGAAAGTGTTTTGCTTACAGAGGAAGGGAAAGGTTAATTAAGATACATCTCATGCTAGACATTCCTTTAAAAGATATGGATATGTGAAGGAGTGTTGCATGAATAATGACTAAATCACTAAAAGAAGAAAACAAAGCATCAAATTTTAACCAAATATCAAAGTTTATGAAAGTAAAAAAAAAGAAAGAAAGAAAGGAGGAAGGATTTAAGAAGTCATAATGACAAACAAGGACAAAACCAAGGATTTTAGTTTTAAGACAAGCATGAAAGTTATGAGAAGCTGGAAGGAGCCATGACTCCACACAGACATGTGTTTAGATTACTGCTCATGTGTCATGTACATGCACACACAGTGGAATCTTGGTAATGTAAGTATAAGGCTTTGACTTTAATGGAAATTGGCTCGAGACACAATGAATAATCTGCCAGGAGGACTCATATCTGCAATCCTGTACTTGGAAGACTGAAGCAGGAGGGTCAGAGGTTAAATTCAGCCTTGGTGATTGGCTATTCAATGTTTCTGGCTAGACTGAATTACAAGAGGCCCTGTGTCAAATACTTAAAAACACAAACATATAAAATGAATAAATGGAGATATATGGAGAATTAGGGTGTTAGTACCATTGAGATGAACTAAATAAGTTTGAATGTTCTTATCTTATGATCATAGGTTGTGACTTTTTAAAGACAACTTTTAGGCAAACTGGGCATATTCCGATCCATAAATAAAATCTCAACAGTTTCCAGAAAGCTGAAAAGTTCCAAGCACAATGCATACAATCTGACCAAAGGTAAAAGCATTCGGAATTTAATCATGATAGTTAACTAAAAATAACCTAACCACTTACAAGTTTGAAAGAAAACTGTTATGTAAATGGACGCACAGAGGAAATGAAAACTTCTTTGACAGACTAGTTATTAACGACAGTGAAAATTCCACACTACATAACTTCAAGGAACACATTTTCACTGAGGCCAGAAGAAAATCAGGCATGTTTCCCTTGTTGCTGTAATTTATTGCTCTAACACACTTTTCATCAAATGAAAAATAGGAGTAAATAAATCTAGAAATCAGGAGATGTGCCCAAGAGTCTTTACTAAACTTTCTGCAGGGCTGAGAGATGGATCAGTGATTAAAATGCTGGCCACACAAATGCAGACTCCTGAGATCAGATCTTTAGCACTTATGTAACTGCCCGATGGTCATGGCAACCTGCCTTTAATTCACGTCATCAGAAGTGGAGACAAGGGAGCCCCGGGGTAAACTGGCTAGATTAATTTACCTTATCGGTGAGCTTTAGGTCCAACTGAGAAACCCTGCCTCAAAGAATAAAGTAGAGAGCAATCGAGGAAGGCTCCTAATTGTAAAATTACACCGGTTCCATTCCACGCTCTACTCACTATGTGCTATGGGAACTAGGCTGAAAATTTAAAAACACACAAACACAGAGACAGACAGACAGATGGGGCCACAGGGACATCCTTGTGACAAGAATGACAAGATTGCCCACTTTATGGTGCTCAGAGGCAGTTTATATTGGGATCCCAGCAATCGGGATCTTTGAGCTGCAGGCCCATCAGAACCTATCCCCCTGCCATCAGGGTCTCATGCTCAGAGCAGCTTCAGGCTGCTCAGAACAGAGGAAAACAAGTTGTTTACAAGAAATTCAGGGTCTGGTGGTTGGCAGTCCCCAACACCTAATGTCAGCCTCCAACTTTAGCTACACACATGCACACATGTGCATGCACAGTCATAGGAAATTTTATCCTATGATATAGTACAGTAGTGTGCATATTCACAGTTGGAGCAAAGGCATCTCCAAACTGTGAGCAATGGGCACTGATACCTATCCTATGTTAACCTCTCTGAGTACTTTTTAAAAGTTGATTAGCAAGCCACAGGTTTACAGTATTGTTCACTATGGGTCGTGACCCGTGTTGGAAAAATGTTAACGATTACGCCCTCTTATCCAGAGGATACCAGACCTCTGTGGATACCAGAAACCACAGAGAGCATAGAAACTCATACATGAAACTGATCAACAATGTATATCAGATCATGTCACCTAGTGATGCTGCAGTCACCTTAGTTTGTGTTAATACACTCTGTGATGTCCACACAATGAGATTGCCTCATACCACATTCCTCATGATGCAGTCTGTCTTCAGATGTACTGTAGATAGATTAGGTAGATAATAGATAATAAATAGATGGCAAATAGATAGATAGGTGGGTGACAGACAGACAGACAGAGATAGGCCTATGACATCTAATCTCTAAATTAGTCATGGTAAGAGGTAAAAGCAATAATAAACTAGAAGAATTATAGCAATATCCTATAGTAAAATTCATGTGACTATGGTCTCTTTTCATGTAAAGGAAGTCTTTCCTAGCTTTTCTTCCGCCTGTATTTCACGCCATTACTCTTGTGCCTTGGCTTCTCTACTAAGTAAAGCAGGAGTTACTTGATTACAAGAAACAGCCCATCTGGGAGCCAAGTTGGCTTTCAAGTGATTATGTGGTGGGTAACAGACAGTGTGAATACAGTTAGGCAAAGGGGTGATGTTCGTCCTGAGGGGGCATTTTTAGCTCACACGTGCTGTGTATATTAAAAGTCAATCATCCTTTCTTTTGCAGTTACTATTTTCACGTCGCAGTTGACAAGTAGCTCAAAGCATGGGAAGGAGCGCTCTGTGGAGCATGCATCTCAGAGTGGAGTCTTTGGCCACTTCCGTCCACTGCAGGCAAGGTTACAAAGCAGTGTACTCTGACAACGTCTAGGACAGTCCCGCTTGTCCTAACAAAGCCACTTCTAGGAACACATTGCATACAAAGTCAGAAAGCCGGAAAGGGCATTTACGCCTAACAAAAGAGGGAAATAAACGTAATACAATGGCCGCAGGAACGCATGCTTGTGGCTGCCTGGAGAAGCCATTTTTGTAGTGATCCAAACCTGGAACGTCCCTCCCCCAATCCATCTTTGACTCTAGGAGGAAAGCTTTCAGCAGCTGCTTCTTCAGGAGGGCATGGTCATGTGACCCAGTCATGTGACCCAGTCCTGACCCCACTGCCTGCCCTGCAGGGCTCTCTCCCTCCTTTGGCACAGACTGCAGGTGGCGAAGAGATAATCCCGGACTCAAGGTAGCCATCTTGAAAAGAAAGAGACAAGAAGCGGGAAGATTCCAAAGGCAATATCCTAAAGCAAAGCAAAAAGTCCCAGGGTTCGCACTCTGAAAACCGCACTGATAAGCATCAGAACCATGTGCAATACTTCTCATGTGGTCCAAACAAGTCCCTTTGTTGCCGACTCTTAGCCTGTTTTCTATTAGTCATAACAGACATCTCCTAATTTGTGATATAAAGGGGATCTAGATATCCTAAATATTTTCATATGGCTCATTCAAATCGGCCTCATTTTTATAAAACAAGAGTCTGTTGTGTTTGTCGGAAGAAGCCAAAAGCTGATGTTTTAGCGATAACTTTCCAACTTCTTCCTAATATACCAATCAGAACACAAAGCTCCTTTATGCAATGGCTTTATTTACCCATCTACAGCTGCTGGACCCTCGCTTGTTGCCAGCTTTTAAATGGTATGGGATTATGCAGGCATAAATATTTTCACATATGCCTTTTGGTTCATTTAGGGTCACATTCATGTTGGGATGTGTCATGAACAGAACTGTTAGGACTGGGCATTACATACAGTTAAAAGCTGTCCCGTGGCTTTGCTCCCACTGGCATTTCCTGGGATGTCACTGTTCCACTTTTTTTTTTTTTTTTTTGAGACGGGGTTTCTCTGTGTAGCTTTGAAGCCTGTCCTGGCACTAGCTCTGTAGACTAGGCTGGTCTCGAACTCACAAAGATCCACCTGCCTCTACTTCCCGAGTGCTGGGATTAAAGGTATGTACCACCACCGCCCGGCACTATTTCTTTTTAAATTAGCCATTTTTCCATTTGAGTGTGTGTAGTTAACCAGGAGTAAATTCTGTCAAAGTTTCACATGGACTTTCCCCTCCCTCCCCGCAGAGCAGCCACAGTCTCCAGAGTCCCACTGAAGTCAAGTTTGCCTGTAGTGTGTGAAGCTGGGGCCTAGCAAACGGCTCATAGTTGCTATCCGAAGCGGTGACGACATGCAAATATTTCTGGCTGAAAGAGCAAAGTAAAAGGAGAAATTTTGCAAAAAAAAAAGAGGGTTTAGAATCTATCCTGGAGGTGTTGGCTGTGTTTGGGAAGCTTGCCTCTCCCAGCCAGAGCCCACACCACCAACAGGGACCAGAGGGACCAGAAGTGCTGAAAACTGCTTTGGACTTTCAGTAACTTACTTGTTAAAGGGCTGAAAATCAGGGTGGATCTAGCACAGCAGTGGCACTAGCAGGTGCCGTGTTGAAAACCCTGTTCAAGCGCTGGACACTTGGCACTGGGTGCTCAGCACTCAGCAGCACCTGTCCCTGGCGCTCAAGGGAGCATCAGTGAGGTGATACTGTCAACAGGTCTCTGCCTTATCTGTGACTCTGCAGCCCGAGACCCATTGTGAAACTCACTCTTGGAAAACCCAGGGCAAGTGTTGCTTGAACTACGCATTGCAACCTGCCCAACCACGTACAGCTAGACTGCAGGAGGAAAACTGAATCCACGCGCTGGACGCAGTGAGCTGGAATCTGAGCCTAGACAGAATCTGCCCAAGACTCTAACACAGGCTCCAAGCTGCATTCCCAACAACAGGAAGTACCCAGCATTGGAAACCGAGCTTAGTGTGGCGTATGCCTTTTAATGACTTAACTCCAGATGTGAAAGTCCAAGTGCAAAACACAGGAAACATGAATAACTGAGCAACATGTCCCCTCCAAAATTACCAATTCCACAGTAATGGCCTCCCAAGAAGAGTGATGCACAATTCTAGGCAAGAATTCCAAAGGATGCTTATAAACATGTCAGAGACGTGAAAGAGGACACAAATGAAGTCCTGAATGAATTCTAAGGGCATATACAAACATAAACAAATAAGTCAACGCAGGATATGAAAATGGAATTCAACTAAGAGAGAAATACTGAAGAAAAACCAAATTGAAATGGTGTAAATGAATGCCATTGAGAAATTTCCATAAGTAAATAAAAAGTTTAGTAGAAAGTTTAATAATAGAAGAAATCATGGGGAAGACAGAATACCAGGACTTGAAGACAAGAGAAAGGGATTATCTTTTATCAGTAACAAAAATAAATTAATAAAAACATGCTTTAAGCCAGGAGGTGGTGGTACACTCCTTTAAGCCCAGCACTCAGGAGGAAGAGGCAGGCAGGTGACGAAGAGTTGGTTCTTTGAAAAGATAAGATTTGGACAATCTTCTGGCAAAACTATGTGTATGTGTATGTGACTTAAAAGTAGTAATCAAATTGCCTGTAGACACAGAAGGGACTAGTAGAGGATGAGGGATGAGAAAATGGGGGTAAGATACGTGAGGGAGAAGTTGCTTAGTGCATAATATATATGTATGGGACAATTAATTTTAAAAATCAAAACTATTCCCAAAATAAAACTGAAAAAGCATAGTATAAATTCAAAAATGGGATGAATTCTAAATGTACAGATCAGTGAATTCTTACAAAGTGGGTGAGCCGAGTAACCAAAACTCATATTAGGAAGCAGAATGCTGCTGTCTTATTTATACAGGCACCTTCTCACACACCTTTCCAGCCCCTCTTCTCTAAAGTTTGAATTCTGTTCTGTCAGTAAACACTAGCCTTAGCTACCTCCATGCTTAATATAATGTAAGGTTTCAAGTTAATTAGCTGCTTAATACATTCTTAGTAGAGTTATAGTTAATATATTCTCTGGCGTCTTTGTAGTAAGCATTTGGCACGTGACTGTCCTGTACCCATCACACATTGGTTGCCTCTCTTTTCTTGGTTTCTATTGAATTAGTACATGTTATTTCTATGTCATTCTCCTTCTTCTATTAGCTTGCTATTCATAAATTCCTTGCAAAGAGCCCAGAGGAAGATGAAAAATAAAATATTTGCTGTAAGTTTTTATTTCTTTAACTTCCCAAACGATGTAAAGATAGGCTAATTTTAAAAATTAAAACCTCTACCTTCTGTTTCCAAGTATCTTAACCCTACACAGGCTTTTAATTAAAAGATTATAATAATACTGTTAACTTGTACTTACTTCCCATTCTGGTGTTCTTCCTTCCAACATCTCTTTTCTTCCATCTGAGGTCACCTCCTTCCTGTCTGAAGAATTTAATATCCCTGTCCTTTAGACATTCTGGCAGGAAATTCCATCTTTAATTTTAAATTTCAGTTAGTGTGTGTGTGTGTGTGTGTGTTTGCATGTGAGCATGCTATAACACATGTGTGGAGGTCAGAAGACAGCCTACAGGAGTCAGTTTTCTTCCACCACGTGGGTTCCAGGGACTGAGCTCAAGCCATCAGGTTTGGTGGCAAGACCTTTACCTTCCGAACCATTTCTCCAGCCTCAATTCTCTCAGGTTTTGATCCTTAGACATCCCTATTGTAGCTTCACTTTGGAAGGGTATGGAGTTTTAGGTTGATGATTGCTCTCTTTTATCCTTTTGAGGCTACCGTCCCACTCTCTCCCTGAATTCCAGCCTTATGCTGCAGTGTGGGCTGTCGCTCCTACTGTTGTCCTTTGAACAATGTTCCCTGGCCAATGTGAAGCGTTCCTCATTCTCTTTAGTTTTCAACAGTTCTGAAGTTCATTTCTCCTTCCTATCATTCATAGCACAGCACTCTCTGTGTGTATATGAATCGTATCCAGGACCTTCCTGGATTCTGTGCTTTCCCCGGCCCTGTGATTCCTTGTTTTTATTTTGTTTTGAAACAGGATCTGGCCGAGTTGTCCAGGCTGGCCTCAAACACCCTGTGTTGCCTGTGATGGCTAGTTTTAAATATCAGTTTACCATAACTCAGAATCGTCTGGGAAGTGTCTTAATGAGGAATTATTTGAATTGATTTGGCTTTGGGGCATGCAAAGCTGTGAGAATTGAGGGGCATGAAACACCCGAATATGGGTGGCACCGTTTCATGATCTGGGCCCTGAGCTATTCAGGAGTGGGGAAGGTAGGCATGTTTTTCTATCCTATGATCTTTCCAAAAGTGAAGCTCCATTGCCTCTCAGCTGCTGCTTTTGAGATCAGCACTTGACTGTAATAGAGATGGGCATTATTGCCAAATACACCGTGAGGGTTTGAAAGAAAATGGGCCCCATAGGGAGTAGCACTATTAGAAGCTGTGACTTTACTGGGGTAAGTATGACCTTGCTGGAAGAATGCCACTATGCCACTATGGGGATGGGCTTTGAGGTCTCCTGTGCTCAAGCTATGCCCAGTGTGAAACACAGTTTATTTCCTGTTGCCTATGGATCAAGATGTAGAACTTTCAGCTCCTTCTCCAGCACCATGTCTGCCTGCATGCTACCATAATAGTAATGGACTAAGCCTCTAAAACTGTAAGTTAGCCACAATTAAATGTATTCCTTTATAAGAGCTGCCATAGTCATAGTGTCTCTTCATAGCAATAGAAATCCTAAGTAACACAAGTTGGTACCAGGGACTAGGCTATTGCTGTGATATCTTGGGCCATGTGTTTGTTTGGAGGAATATGGACTTTTAGACTACGTATCAGCAAAGTAGGTGCATCCGCTAAGTGGAGCTTAATGGGCCATCCTAGTAAAAGATGAAAGACAATAGTGTTGAGGGTGACTTGAACTGTGTGGGCTTGGTTCAAGAGATTTTAGAAGGGGCTGGAGAGATGGCTCAGTGGTTAAGAGCATTGCCTGCTCTTCTAAAGGTCCTGAGTTCAATTCCCAGCAACCACATGGTGGCTCACAACCATCTGTAATGAGGTCTGGTACCCTCTTCTGGCCTGCAGGCATATACACAGACAGAATATTGTATACATAATAACTAAATAAACAAATAAATTTTTTTTAAAAAAAGAGAGATTTCAGAGGAGAATAATGTTAGTATGTGGCCTAGAGACCTTGATTATATTTTGGTGAAGAACATGGCTACTTTTTGCCCTGGTCTGAAGAGTCTGCCTCGTACTAAAGTGAAGAGGTTTGGATTAATTCCATTGGCAGAAGAATCTCAAAACAGTCAGTATTGGCTCTATTTTGTGATTATTAGTGTTAACTCTAATGAAAATTCATAATGAAAAGGAGTAAGCTGAGAAAGGAAAAATATAAAATGCACAATTTGAGGAGAAAAGGAGCACTACTCAGTGTATTGGAGCGAAGTCCTGTGTTCAAGGATATAAACAGATTTAGAAATGGAAAAAAGGGAGTGGTGACCTCAGGACAAGATCTGACTCAGCTAAGTTTCCAACTTGTGAAAAGAAATTAAAGAAAAGCTTAGAGCTAGATGTGGTGGTGCATACCTTTAATCCCAGCGCTCCAGAGGCAGAGGCTGACAGATCCTTGAATTTGAGGCCAGCATGATCTACAGATCCAGTTTCAGGGCAGCCAAACTTAGGCCATGAATGAAATCACTGAACAGAAAGTTGATAAAGATGTCATTGAACAAGGGGGCCATGTCCTAGCCCCAGCAAAAAGCAGACTTTGGCTGCCAAGTCAAGGGCAGAAGAAAGGGGTTATGGAATCTTTGTGACTAAGGAAAGTCACTGAGGCCAGACATGTATCAGGGGTGTCCCTGAATGAAGGCTCAGAGAGGTCACGGTGTGAAGTTGAATCCTGGATTACCTTGGAGACCCCAAAATTTTAGAGATGCCAGAGTCACAGGATACCTTCTGAGAAGAGCTGCTCACAAGGAGTGGAATCAGTCCAAGAGAAAGAATGCAGTCAACAAAGATAAAAGGAGTTGGAGATTTGAAGAACACTTCAATATCAGACATGGAGATGCAGAGTTTGGAGTTTGCTCAGCTGATTTTTGGTCTTACTTTGGCTGGCATTTCCTTGCTATCTTCTCTTTCCTATATTTTGGAATGGTAATGTATATCCTGTGCCATTATATGTTGGAAGCATGTGATTTTTTATTTTGATTTATTTTGATTTTACACGGAATTATAGTTAAGAAGTTGCATAAATCTCAAAAAAAGACTTTGAACTTTAGATTTTTAAATAAGTTTAAATAAGTTTGAAACTATTTAAAGTTAAAGTTTGAAGTTGGACTGAAATGCATTTCTGTTTTATGAAATGGATATAAACCTGTGGGGACCAGGGAGTGGAATGTGGTGATTTGAAAGAAAATGGGCCACATAGGAAATGACACTATTAGGAGGTATGACTTTATTGGAGTAGGCATGGTCACATTGGAGAAAGTGTGTCACCGTGGGGTTGGATTTTGAGGTCTACTATGCTCAAGCTATGCCCAGTATGGAACACAGTTCACTTCCTGTTGCCTGTGGATGAAGATATAGAATCCTCATCTCCTTCAACACCATGTCTGCCTGTACACCACCATCTTGCACCATGATGATAATGAACTAAACCTCTGAAACTGTAAGTTAGCCCCCAATTAATTGTTTTCCTTTATAAGAGTTGCCATGGTCATGATGTCTCTTCCCAACAATAGAAACCCGAACACATACATTCCTGCTCCAGGTCTTAGTGTGTGTCCAATCTATTACATAAGCACAGATACATCAACTGCCCGGTAATTCTAGAGAAAAAAAAATGCTCCCAACCTTCTTAGCATGTCTTTGTATCAAGTAGAACCCCAAATTCTAACAATTTTTAAATATTAAGAACATAATTTTATTATAAAGGCATTTCTTAGTTTAAGGAACAAAGAAGCTTTAAAAGCTAACTTACATGTCCGTTAATGAAAATGACTAATATTTAGAATAGAGAAGTTCAGAATCAGTTCTGCTTTTCTTTGTGTAGTGTGAGTGCTAAGAAAATTGTCCACATAAATAAGTGGACAAGAATAGGAATCATTTGAACCAATGTAAATTAATTCTTTGAATGTCAAAATGTGATTCAGCACAAATTTTAAAACAATATTTCAGTTGATAATTCAATTAAGTTTTTCTTAAATAACTTTAAAAGCAAGTGTAGCAACAACTTAGTTTTTCATTTACTTTCCAAATACACAAACGTATGAGCCGTGTTTGGTGGTGGAAGTTTCTATGTACGGTCAGGATAGCACAATGTACCTTAGCAAGATTCTGGGTGAGGGGTATTCTTTCTTATGTAAAGTAAGGAAAAGGCATACACCAGTCAGAATAATTTTAATACCAAATATTAAACATGGGGGAGTCTATAAAATATTCCATCAAAATTAATCTCGTTCTTGGAGATGCTTGGGAACCCAGTTTGAAGACCTCTGAACTAGGAAAGAAAATCACAGTACCAAAGTGCAGTGTCCGGAAAACAACAGGACATGAAGTGGAGTTGGGAGCTGCTGCTGAGAAATGGCTTATGACTGACAGTCCACCTTGAGGCCCTTCACAACCCAAGTTCTGTAAACACAGCAGAGAGAGAAAGAACCATCGCCACAGGGCCAATGGAGCATATCATTCCTGTCCAGGGTCAGCGATCCAGACAATGGGGCAAGAAGTCCTACCCCAATTGAGAGAGGTTCTGAATGCAAGTACTGAAGGTACCATCAATTTGGATGAAAAAGTCATACCACTCCACATGCCTCACAGAATGGACTGGATAAGTAGCCAACTAGATAAGTCTGGGGCAAGTTAATCCTTCTTCTCTGTCAGTCACCATGGGGTCTTTCCTGTGTGAACTCTCAAAGGGAGAAGCATTGCACCTTATTGGGAATGCTAAAAACCACCAATGAGTAAATGGCTAACGAAGGAAAGCCAGTGAGAAAGACAATGGCAGCCTTATGGAAGGCGGTGGAAATGGAATCGGTAGTTTCAGAGAGAGCAGAGTTAATTACTCCT
The DNA here is from genome assembly GCA_028555095.1 of Dicrostonyx torquatus. Lineage (NCBI taxonomy): Eukaryota > Metazoa > Chordata > Mammalia > Rodentia > Cricetidae > Dicrostonyx > Dicrostonyx torquatus. Next base: position 3,541,082 of record JAQHUG010000190.1, on the reverse strand, counting down.
AGGTGGATTTGTGTGGGCGCTTTGTTTTGCTTTCTTTGGTCTCTGTCTGATAGGAATCAGCAGACAGGAAGTGGGTGTTGTGTGGATAGCTCTCTAATCAGGAGTCTGTGGACTCCTGGATCGGCCACAGGCTCATTCTGATCTGTGAGTGTGGGTGAGCATTTCTCAACTTCCAGGTGGCTAACTCTGAGCCCGCCTTGTAGTTTCTCAGAGAACAACAAATTTGGTCCACTGATGTCACTACAAGTCACTCAAGTGTGTCTGAGGGAAGTACGAAGCTTTAGACTGTTGCCTCAGGGGTCTGCAGGAAAGGTCACAGCCACTGCAAGGTCTGGAAGTTTAATTTACATGACAATCATGAGGGCGTGGTTTCTCCTTTATTCCACCTTTCCTCCTTAAAACTGCTGAGGTTGAAAGGGAATTGCCCTTAATTAAGGTACACTCAGCTAGACCTACTCTTGTTCTTATTAGAGCCTGTATTCTTGCTTAGTAGTGGTACCTTGTGCTGTTTCTGATGACTTACTAATTGTCCTGATAAGAAACCAAAGGCCACCACTGTGTTTGTGGACTCTTGTGTTAATATTTTAAGGCAGTTTTTCTCATCCTTCCTCTATCAGAAGATTATTTTAATATACTTTTTTTTTAAACAGCAACACCTCATTGCCCAAAATAAGCTATCAAAACAAACACGCATATCCGTTGTGGGCGATGCATCAAGTAGCTACAGCGTCCTTGTGGAAAGAACCATTTCAAAGCAATACCCAACAGGCTTCCATCAAACCCTGTTCTTTCATAGCTGTGAAACCAAACCCTCAGACAGAAGTGAGTGTTGCAACGCCTCTTTGCAGGCTAACCATCTGATCTCCTGGTTCCAGTGCTTTTCCGTTGTGCATATTGTTTTGTCAGTGTGCCTCGCTCCCTAGCAACTCTCTTCGAGGACCACCAACCCAAGCCCATAAACATCACCTTTCTCCCAGCCTCCTAGAGCACGGGTCTCGCCTTCCAAGTGCAGTTCCCACGTGCCAACTTTGACACATCTTGTAACAATAACTCCTGTGAGCTGCATTTTATGTGACGTGAGACAGGTGTGCAGCTGTTGAATACATGTCTCAAGAGAGCTTATTAAAGCGGCTAAGCTAATTAACTCTCAGAGAAACACGCAACCTTTTCCAGGAAAATACATCTGAGGTACAGGAGCTTGTGGGAGCGAGTCTTTGGAGGGAAGTGTGGCCTTTGATCTCAGAGACCCTTTCCCCAGGGCTGGCCTGGCCCCAGAAGACCAGAACTAGTGTAGGATTCTTCTGATGGCCGGGGGAAGGAAGCTGGCTGTGCCATGGAAGACTGGCCTTGTGTACAAAGAGAGCAAGTTAAGGAGCAGCTGAGGAGCAGCTCATCTGTGACACTTCAGTCCAGAAGTCTGGCGGAAAGCGACCAACTGGGGATAAAAACAGGAAGCCAAGGAGAGAGGGAAAGCCTGCTCCACAGGGCCAAGGCTCTGTTAAGACCCAGATAGGTCCCACTTAGCTTTAGATGAGGAAAACAGGTCCTCTAGACCAGGGTCAGGGACTATCCTCCTTCCAGGGGGAGCCAGATGAAGAGAGAGTGACTTTGATTCGAGTTGTGGTTCCGGAGACCCCTTGGCACACGCCAGAAGTGGCATCTTCATGTCTGAGGCAAGTGCTTCAGGAGGTGGCGCACGCCTTTAATCCCAGCACTCCGGAGGCAGAGACAGTTGGATCTCTGTGAGTTCGAGGTCAATCTGGTCTACCACGAGAGTTCTAGTACCATGAGACCCCAAAACTACAGAGAAACCCTGTCTTGATAAAAAGGAAAAAAAAAAAAAACGGGGAAAAAAAGAATATCTAACCAAAGTACTGTGAAAGGGCTATGTGACTCTTCCCCGGCAGGGAAGCCATCTGGATTTCTTGTAGTACTTGGTGATCCTGACCAAACTCTCCCTCCCTAAGGAGACCTTTGAAAGAGAGCAGACTGGACTAACTTAGGGTACTACATGCCAGTGTTGCCTTTTCTTGCACAGCTGGGTTACTGGATCTCTGGCCCCTGCTGAGAGATTCCTTCCCATCCTCCCGACTCATCTGTGTCCTTAGAGACCTTACAGACCACCCCATTCCCATGTCTGACGGTGTCTCAGGCTTCTCGGGTGCTCCAAGCCACTTCTGGGAACAGCTGGGGAGGGAGAGATCATTATCCCTGGAGCCTTGTGAGGACGCCTTCCTATAGTGATATTTTATTTATGTTTTAATAAATAAAGCTTGCCTAAAGATCAGAAGGACAGAGCCAAGCCACTAGAAATCAGGCAGTGGTGGCATACACCTTTAATCCCAGGATTTGGAAGACAGAGGCAGAAGGATCTCCGTGAGTTCAAGGCTACTCTGGGCTACACAAGATCAATGGAGAAACAAATCCAGGTAGTGGTGGCCTACACCTTTAATCCCAGCACTGGGGACTCATATACCTTTAATCCCAGCACTGGGGATTCATATGCCTTTAATCCCACCACTAGAGGGGATATAAAATGAGAGGAGAAAGGCTTAGTCTGCCGTCACCCACGTCACCCAGCCTTGGTAAAGGTAAGACTTCTCTAACGGCTTGGCTGCCTTGCTTTTCTGGTTTCTGGGTTGAACCCCAATTTCTATCTCTGGGATTTTATTATTAGCACTACACCCTCCTCTCCCTACTTAGCATGTGTATGTTTGTTGGGGAGTGTGCATGTGTGTGTAGGTCAGAGGTCACCATCAAGTGTCTTCATCAATTGTTCGCCACTTTGGTTTTGAGACACGGTCTCTCACTGATTCTGGAGCTTAGCAGCCAGGCTAGACTGACCAGCAAGCTCCAGGTAACCTGTCTGCCTTTGCCTTGCTGGCCCTGGGAATACAGATACACACCGCCACAGCTGGTTTGTTTTGTGGGTGCTGCGGACTCAAATCATTCCTCACACGCGTGTGGCAGGCATGTCACCTACTGCCGACTCTCCTGGTTTGGCTGATTTGAAAAGGAAGTCCTCCATGTAGTTTTTCCAATAATTCCAGGGAACTGTTAGAATCACAGGAGGGGTGTGTAGGGAGGGGGCACAATTCTGCACACGAAAGTCTGGCTGGAGAAAAAAAATGACACTGTTAGCCTCTGGTGGGCCAGGAATTAGGACAGGACCACCACAGAGATCCCTGGACTGACCTCTTCCTAAAAGTCTGTCATTATTTGTTCAACATCAATAAAGATTATGTATGTTACAGGCCCAGGCAGGGGCCAGACCATGCAGAATGGATTCAGGTCCCCAAGACTCTGTCCCCCTCGTCTGAGGACTAATTTGTTATTAGAAGTACCAACTTTGAAACCCTTTATTTTGCTAGACACCCTTCTGAATCAGCCATTCTCTGTCAAACATTGGGTAGCTGAGCAAGTAAAACTGGAAGACAGACTGGTGTGCGGCCCTGACCAGGCTTGGCTAGAGCTCAGGACCAGCGCAGGACAATTTGCAAAGAGTTTGGAGTCAGATGGGAGGGATGGTGGCTCAATTTGCTTGCTTCCTGGTTGTATGTTCTCTGAGTGCCGATTCTCTCAGGTATTCCCTGAGCGAGGGAGCAAGATGGACCCGGGAGACATTTCCCTAGAATCCTTTACAGAGACCCCTCCAGGAAGAGGAATCATTACTGGAGCGCACTAAGGAGCCCGATGCTCACATTAGTCCAGTGCCCTTTTCTCGGGTACCAATGGAGATGGGGCAGCAGACCTACTGTGTTTCTGAGCCCCCCACATAACATCAACATCTGTTCTGAACCAGAAGAAATCAAGGTGCGAATGAATGTTGAACTCACAAATTCAAAAGCTGGCAGAGTGCCTGGAAGCCAGACATAAGCTGGGAAGAAACTATTGACTTCTATGGATGACGCCTGGTCTTGCAGCGCAACTTCCTTCCCTGATCAAACTCAAAGCCCATGATTCCCTTCCTAGCTCCTCCTTCAGCTTAGACCAGCACAAGGGCACGGTGATTGAATACTGTATGGCCTGGGACACTGTCGCAGCGGCCTGACTGGAAGTCTCCTGGTCAGGTTAGGTGTGAGCAAAAGGTGCTGGCGTAGCAGAGAGGAGGTTCTGTGAGTGCTGGGATGCTCTGAACTTGGGCATCAGCAAAAGGCAGTTAAGCCTCATGGTGAGCCTACAGCATCTCAGAGGCTGTCACAAAATAATGACAGCAACAGGGCCCTGGGAAAACATCTCCCTCTTTGGATTTGCCGTCACCCAAAGCCTTTTTTTGGCTTACTTGACTCCTAACCTACACTCCATTTCTCTGCTTCTTCATCTTCATTTCCATCTTCTCTTCCTTCGCCTTGCTATTCTCTTTCTTTATTCATTTCCTTCTTCTCCAGCTTCTTCCATTTTCCCTTCTTGTTTTCTTCAACATGAAAACAAAACTCTCACGTTGTTTCCCATGCCTGTTGAGGCATTCAGTTCATTTCAGGCAAAGCTGGTCACACAAAGCTTCAGAGATGTGTAGCAGCTCCGGGCTTGGTCTGCACTGGGTGGGTCATGCTGTGGAGTGGTTACTTTTTGCTCGCCTGGTGATATTATCAGACTCTAAGCTGCTTGGTGGCAGGGCTAAACCACAGTCAGTCTGTATTCCATGCATCGGGAACACAGATCACAAAGAAAGCAGCCATGGGATGAGTGCATTAATGAATACCATACCCAAGAGATTCCAAATTTCCTTTCAGAGATATGTGTTTACCAAATCATCCTAAGCTCTCGCCTGAATTTCCAACATGCAAGTCCCTAAGGCATAACTGTGACAACTGAGGGCAGTGAACGCAGATGCAAGACCTTTGGTAGATGCCCTCCAGTACGTGGAGGCATTCCTCACTTTAGGTCCCTAGAGGCCAAGTGAATCACCCGAGAATATACAGAGTGGTATATAGTTTAATTGAAATCAATTTAGAGAAAAATAATTTGATCAATACACATTAGATCAAATCAGCTTCATGTACAATTATCCCCCATTTCCATAGGAGGTAAGTTCCAGTTCCCTTTAGGATAGTGCTGCAGAATAGTCTTTTCACCAGGCAAAGATGTGCTACATTTGTTTTTGCTGTAGAATGTTACTTTAACTGTGTAATGGTGTGTTATGCTGCATTTGTTTACTGATGTAAGGATGTGTGTTTAATTATATAAAGATGTGTTGTATTTGTTTCACCTTGCCTGCCTAAGGCACCTGATTGGTCTAATAAAAAGCGGAATGGCCAATAGCTAGGCAGAAAAAGGATAGGCAGGGCTGGCATGCAGAGAAAATAAATAGGAGGAGAACTCTGGACTCAAGAGAAGAATGAGAGTAGAGAACAAGGGACACACGCAGAACAAGAAGCCAGGCGGCCATAGAAAAGCAGTGAAATAAGACATACAGAAATAAGACATACGGAAATAAGACATACGGAAATAAGACATACGGAAATAAGACATACGGAAATAAGACATACGGAAATAAGAATGGCAATAAGCCCCGAGGCAAAGCGTAGACAAAGAGAAACAGGTTAAGCTGTAAGAGCTAGCCAGAAATGTGCCTAAGCTAGGCCAAGCACTGAAAACTAAGAATAAGTCTCTGTGTCATGATTTGGGAGCTGGCTGGTAGGCCACAAGAAAAGGCCTGGCACAGGATAGCACAGTCCTTGCTTAGGTCCCTACCCAAAACTGGTGAGTTACTCACCTTTAACCTATATTTACCTTCTCACGTGCCTGCTGTCATCTATATAATGTCCAATAAAGTGTAAATGGACATGTTCCTGGGTGGTGACTGAGGATGTTGAAAAATATTTAGGATATTTAGAAATTAGTTGGAACAACTATAATTGCTTTTTTAAATATAAACTCAAAACATTATTTCTAAAAGAAAATATTGGCAAGTAAAAAAAAACCATATGGGCCGGGTGGTGGTGGCACATGCCTTTAGTCCCAACACTTGGGAGGCAGAGGCAGGCGGATCTCTGTGAGTTTGAGGCCAGCCTGGTCTACAAGAGCTAGTTCCAGGACAGGCTCCAAAGCTACAAAGAAACCCTGTCTTGAAAAACCAAAAATAAAAAAATTAAAAAAAAATATGAACCTTCATAATTTCACCTGATGGCAACTGTTGCTTTTCATATGTGTATACACAGACATACACATACATATACACATGTATATATGAGTATTATATGTATATTTCTATATACATATATGTATATATTTCATGTATACATATATCCACATCCTTTTAATATATATGTGTGTTTTCATATATTTAGTTTCTTTATAAATTTCTACATCTTTTTTATATGAAAGTATATTACTATTTTCTATCCATAAATACAATGATTCTCTTTGTAGCATTTGATAATTAATTTACATATTATACTTATATATATGGTAACACATTCCAGTAAACTCCCTATGCTGTCCAAGACTGTGAGCCTCTTGCCAAATATGTGTCCTCTTTGGCCTGGACACTGGACGTTGATGTGGCCATGTTATAAAGCTCTAGCCAACTGGACAAGAGCAGAAATGAAGCGAATGGAGTCCCAGTCACAGGAACTTCCCCATGGGATGTTTGTGCTCCTTCCTAAGTGTGAACTTGAAAGACCCTGTGTGGGTGCCGGTGAAGTGACAAGATGGGAGGAGCCTGGGTGATGCCTGAATCAATGCCTCCATGTCTGAAAGGAATTGGCTATGAGCAGACATCCCATTTTGGACTTTGTGGATTAAAAAAAAAAAAAAGAAATTTCTACTTGATTGAGCTGCCAAGATTTATGCCTTGATTAGACGAGCAGTTGCGACCTTATTTACTCTTATTTTGTTTGTTTTTTCGAGACAGGATTTCTCTGTAGCTTTGGAGCCTGTCCGGGAACTAGCTCTTGCAGACCAGCCTGGTCTTGAACTCACAGAGATCCGTCTGCCTCTGCCTCCTGAGTGCTGGGATTAAAGGTGTGTGCCACCACCACCCAGCTTGACCTTATTTACTCTTTATGTTTCACAAATACAGTGTGGCCTTGTTTGTCTTGCCTTTAACCTTACCACATGAACCTTGCATGAGCCCCAAGTGTTTCTCTGTTCTACATGTAGAGTTAATATCCTAATAAAAACATCATGTAGAATAGCTATAACATAGAGAATATACAGATTCTACAATACAACATATGTCCTTATACATATAAAATATAACATGTGGATAAGACTAATGCCAAACTGGTGACAGTATTGGGAAGTTTAATGACTATGCAGATTGTTTTATTTGCACATTAAATGTCTGGCTGAAAAATAATTGCAATCTTTATCTAGATGTTAAGCATCACGTGTACACAGGAAATGATGGAGCTGTAATGTTGGCTCACACTTTTTTTTGTGATGGATGCTTCTGATTTTACCTGTGCCCAAGTGATATGTACTGAAGGTCAGCTGGACAGAAGGGTGTCGAGGTCGCACTATGGCCAGATACAGGAAGGTACTGTAGGTGATCCATAACTCTTGACCAATTTCTAGTATGTTCTTTTTGCTAATTCAAACAAAATCACCATGGTTACAACTGTCTAAACTGGATATGAGCTGAGCAGATAGCCACCTACAGCCCTTATCTAGAAAAGGAAGGAGAGAGAGCTGGTAGCCATGTGTGTTTTCATACCTAGAAAGTAGCTTATTGGTCTAAATACCTGTACGGAACAGGAAGAGGCAGTGGCATTGAGCCAAGGCACACCCAACATCATCCTAAGGTAAATGGGTGCTTTTGTTCAAGTCTTCTGATAGCAGGCTGTTGAAAAATAGCAGCAAAATCCATAGCAAAAGGACACAGAACTGGAATGCCAACACTTACTAGATAACTAAAGAATGAACTTACAATCTGCTGCCACCGTGTGATACAAGGAGCTCAAATGTTCTTCCATGTATAATCTGGTCACCTGACCCAATTCCCTGACTTCTTCCTCGAGACAGCCATCTATACCTTTTATCAATTGAAGATTCTTTTTGCCCTTCAAAATAAAATTTTCTTGAAATCAAAAAGTAAAGTTTGTGATCAACGTGTAATTAGTTACAAACCTTTCGAAAGCACCAGGGGAGCCCTGTGCCTGGCTTATTTCAGCCTGGAATTATTTCCTGAGCATCTTTCCTCTGCATAGCTCAATGGGACCAGTGGGCAGGGCTTTGAAGGCTCTGTTGACAAATCTTAAAGTCTTCAGACTTGGGCTGATGGAGGGAGGACTCTTCCCCTTTGCTCAGTTTTTCACCCTGTTGCTTTATCTACCTGACAGAAAGACTTGAACTACTGCCACTTTTAAGTTATGCTTCTAAATATTGACTTAAAGGCAAGACTCAAAGTGTCATAACACAGCTCACTGAAGCAACGAAGATTGTCCAGGCCTCACCGAGAAGTCTGTGCAATGTCCCATCAGGAGTGGAAAAGGAAACAGAAGATACAAGAAGACAAATAAAATCCAGGCATGTTTAGAAGACACACATGGCACTTCACTTAATCTTGTAGAGACAAATGAGCACTTGCTAGGTCATTATCTGATGCTGGAAGGCACCAGGGAGGAGAGAATGGACCACAGTGACTGTGATTCCCTCAGCCCCTTTTGGCAGGAATGAAGGGAACTGGGGCATTGCAGCCTGGGCTAGGCAGCCTACACTCAGAAAAACCTCCGCAAGGTATTCAGTTTTGAAGGACTAGACAGAGTAAGAAACAACATGCTTTTCATCCAATTAATATGAAGACTTCAGTCCAGATCTTTGGCTAACTTCCATGTAGGTCACCAAGGAAGCCTCGTTTTAGCCTCCTTTCTTCTCATTTGTTAACTTTGTAACTGCTAATCAGGCAGTTTTACTATGTCTGTCGGCTGCTGAACTATGGCTCCTTCTTATCCATAGAGAGCTGCTCTCGAGGAGCAATACGATATTGTACAGGGATATTGCCTTTGAGATTCGTCACATATTCAGCGATTATACATAAGTTAAGGTTCTCCTGGATGAAGCAAAAGCAATGCTGTGTAGGACCACAGTAGGAGCTTTGGATTATAATCACTGCTCCTCTTCGGATTTCCTCCCACCTTGCCATAACACTGGCTTCTATGGCTATACCAACACCCTTGGCAGAGCTGCGTGCAAACAAGGCATGTGGTTGTTGGTGTGGGTGGGTGGCGGGATGCTAACTGTACATACAGATAGTGCCTTTCAAAACCTTAAAATATTATGAAAGGTAACTACACTGTATTGTGTCAATATTCATCTTGGTGGTCCTAAGGCCAGCGACCTGGCAGCTGTCACATCCTCCTGTGCCTACACATGCAATCTCTTGCATTCATTGATAATAATGTTTCTAAAAGTAACCTCAATGTGCAGCAAAGTCTTCTTTCTGTATTAGACCTTGTCATTATGGGCTTAACTTTGAACTGGACCCTTACACAAGTCTAGATTGGCCTGCACTTCCTTAGACTAGCATCCAATGTCGTGGCCACAGTTGGGTCTCTATTTCAGACAAAGGTGTACCCCCTAAACTTGTATGCTATGGGTTGAGCCACAAATGGTCCCCATAGATTCATGCTTTTAATGCTTGTTCCCATGGCACTATTTGGGGATGCTGAGGAACCCTTAGGAGATAGGACCCAGCTGTCAGTAGTAGGTCACAAGGAGTAGGCCTTTGACAGTTCTAGTCTGGCCTCGGGGTCCAGTCTTGCTGTCTGATCCCTGGTCCACTGTGATGTGAATGGTTGTTCTCTGCCCCTGGCTCCATGAACCACAATGTTCAATTCAAGTGCACGATGCCGAGTGACTGTGGACGTCAACCTTTAAAACCAGAAGTGAAAATAAACCTTTGTTCTCTTAAGGAATTTCTGTCAGATATGTTTGGTCACTGTGGTGTCAAACATAGTGATTCTCCTCCCCCTGACCCAAAAGCATCTCCTCAATCTAGGTGACTGATGGTTGATGCACAAAATTCCTCATGCCACTCTGAACTTATCCCTGTTGGTAAAATAAACCAGTTAGTTCTGGCTAAGTTGGACTTAACACTGTATGTGCTGGCTTTTGCAAGCCTACCTGTGACAAGGTTCCAGCACAGCTTGGCAGTGGGGCTGCCTTCTGCAGGCTCCATCTGTCTATGTCCTGCGATCCTTTGAGATCTGCAGAGAACCCTGAGCATCTCTCCACGTGGCCACCTCCAGACAGCATCCTCCGAACTCCTGTAGAAAGCCCACACCCTCAGTGCAGGCCATCTGTGGCTCAGCTTTGGATGGTGCATTCTTCCCTCCACTCTCCCCCACACCTGTCAGCCACCCTCTCCCATAATCCCCTGGGCTTTCACAATTCCCTCAGCTGTTCCTGCCCTCCCTCCCCCAGCCCCAGCCAGTGAGATCTCTGTTGTTTTTCTCTGCCTCCCACCAGGCTACTGTTCATTTATTCCTTCGTTTCTTTTAGGCTTTTACCAATAGCTGGCTCCATAAGAATAAGTATCAGTATTATCGCACTGGAGGGAAGTGCCATAGCCATGTGCCCAGAAAAGACACATTGCACATCACCTGCTGAAAGAATGAACCCACGGTGGCAAAGTGATCATTTGTCAGTGTTGAAGTCCCTCATAGTTTTACCTGTATTGTGTGTGAGTGTGTGTGTGTGTGTGTGTGTGTGTGTGTGCGCGCGCGCACGTACACGTGTGTAGACAACTCACTGGAATCTTGTTCTCTTCTTCCAACATGTGGGTTCTGAAGATTGAATTCAGATCTTCCAGTTTGGTGGCAAATGCCTTTGGCTCCTCCTGAATCTCTTCATTCTTTTTTGTTTGTTTGTTTTGATTTGGTTTTTTGAAACAGGGTTTTTCTGTATTTTGGAGCCTGTTGTGGAACTAGCTCTTGTAGACTAGGCTGGCCTTTTACTCACAGAGATCCACCTGCTTCTGTCTCCCGAGTGCTGGAATTAAAGGCGTGTGTCACCACTGCCTGGCCAAATCTCCTCATTCTTCATGGACAGGATGACAGTATCAACTGGCTTTCACGGGAACTAAGATGGGTTGTAGCATTACTTAACTTCACTACAGTAAAAGAGTTTTGCCTCCCAGTTATCTAGGTACGTAAAAGGAGCCCAGAGTGAGGGGCGTCATGTAACTCATTACCAAACAGTCATGAGTGCTTGGATCTTCCATTCCCAGTGCTGTAAGGGAAGTTGAAAGGGCATAGAAACCCAACTATCAGATGAAATTCTCAAAAAATAAATAAAAACATTCCTATTAAAAGGTGTATAGAAATGGTGCCCCACTTCTTTGTAAAAGTCCATGAGCAAACCAAAAATGATTTCTCTTCCATACAAAATGCTGCACATGAAATTCGAGCATGCAACACTGGGCCAGGGGAGCAGAAAACAGCATTGTTGCTGCTCATGTCACAGAACTCAGGAGTGGGGTATCTAAGGCTTACCCATAGACAATCTTTGCCGGGTATGCAGCTGGTAGAGAATTACTATCCAGAATATGCAAAGAACTCAAACAAATAAAGCAACAAGAAAGTAAGCAAGCCAGCTAATAAACGGGGTTGTGAAACGGACAGCTCATAAAAGAAGAAACACAAATACATGAAAAAAAATCAGCCTCGTTGGCTAGCATAGAAATATAAATAAAAAATACACCGATTCCATCATATCCCAGTTAGAATAGCAGTCACTAAGAAAACAACAGCAGCAATGCTAGCGTGGATATGGATAGAAGGGAACCCTGTGCCCTGTTGGTAGGAGGTAAGCTAGTTCAGTCCCCCACGGAGATAAGTATGGGGATTCTCCACGAGCTCAAACTAGAGTTGCCGTATGACAGAGCTGCTTCACTCTGAGTGGTCATTCAAAGGCGTCTAAGTCTTACTGCAGAAACTCTTGCATGTCGGGTCCCTGCAGCATGATTCACAGCAGCTGAGTTAGAGAACCAACCTAGGTTGCACAGCTTCAGTGTGCAGCAACGGCAGAAATTATACTCAGGCTGGCTTTTCTGTCATCTCTGGTCAAATGGATGCAACTGGAGAAAACATACTAAGCACACTGAGCCAGCCTCAGAGAGACAAAGACCATGCGCTTTCTCTCCTTTGTGGTCCCTGGTTTCTATAGTCACATAAAATCACGTGTGTATACGTTAAATAACAGCAGAAGTGAAACTAGGTGAACAAAGGGGTTAGTATGAGAGGGGGGGTAAAACAGTGGGGGGATAGGGGAGCAAATTCATTCAATATGAAATATAGACCTTTAAGAAAAATTTAAGTTAATTTTAAAAATTCCTAAAAATTTTAACGTGCCCCTAGAACATAGTTCTTAAGTAAAACTCCCTTCTTTCAACCAGGGTGTGGTCTTTAAAGGACTCTGCCTTGTTTTCCTGGGCAGACTCCACGGTGCTTGAGGTTTGGGAGAAGGGAAGGGCCTGGAGGCCAGCACACTCACCTGGCCAGTAATACATGTAGACCTTTCTCCTGGCCTTCATCAGCGTGATCCACAAGGGCTCTGACCCATTCCACCAGAGGGGCATCAGGCTGTCTCGGTTGACCCCGATGTCGAACGACTTGTTGGTCCTGGGATCCCACATGTAGTTCCCAATCATCTGGTGGACCTCACAGTGGCGGCCTGCGGGCAGGAGGGGGCATGTGGTCACTTCATTCTTTCCTTTAAATCTTTGCTCAATCAGACTGCAGGAACTTTTCATCCTCACTTAGGAACGAGAGAAAGTACCACAACTTGTTCTTTTATGTCGTCGCTATGGAGAGACTTCTTTTTCATAGATGATGCCACGAGGACAAACAAAAGAGCCACCAATGGGTTAGAGGCCAGCCATTTCTACATACCAGGTTCCAGACCAGCCAAAGAGGTGTAATGAGACCCTCCCTGTCTCAAAAATAAAGCAGACATCCACTAGCTGATTGAGGGTGGGATCACTTTGCAGGAAGCTAGGCCTTTCCAACCAATCTGTTTTAAGTTACATTGAGGGGGCTGGTGAGATGGTTTAGTATATAAAAGAGCTTGCCACCAAGCTTGACAACCTGAGTTCGATTCCCAGAACCTACATAGTGGAAGGAAAGAACTGATTCTCTCAAGTTATCCTCTGACCTCTGATCCTCTGGCTTCTGTGAGAGTGGCACACACACACATCATGCATGCTAACATGCACACACGCACACACATACATCTCTTCTCGCATCAGCCTGGGAAGAGTGGATTCTTGGAACAGGTGGCTTAGCTTTTCACCCCAGAGACAGTTCAGCATCCCTTCAATTCTCCTCCCACAAGATAGGGAATTGAGCTGCTAGGAACATGATTCTCTCCTTTCTTGGAAAAGATGAGTTATTGCTTCAGTAATAAACTAAGATCCACCCTATAACATTTGGGACCAGGTAGTGCAAAAGAGTTGGAAAAGAAAAGAAAAGAAAAACAAAGCAAGATAACCCCCTTCCACATGGAGAGAGGTACCAAAGCAAGGGCTGGCTCTGTTGGGCAGAGCTCCACTCCAGAGAAGCCAGAAGTGAAAGTCGCAAGAACTGGGACTCTTTGAAACATTAGATTAAATTATTTATTTTAGAGCAATCTGTTCCATCTTTAAAGTTAAAAATAACACAAACATTGGCAAGGGCATCAGAAATCGCTGCAATCTGAGCGAGTGTTATTTGGCACCAGGACGAAACACACTTGAACATGCTCCATAAGGAAGCGCACTCAGAGCAGTGCTTTCTGTTTGTTTGCTGGTGTTTCTCTTCTAGCCTCCCCGCCCCTTGCCCAACCCTATTTTTAAACAAAAACAAAGAGGAGCCACCAAGTACAATTTTGATAAACTGAATACCAAAATTCATAAAAAGGGGAAGCCTTGTCTCTCATCCTAGAAAGCCAGACATTCCACAAACCATATTTAAAATGTAAGGCCCTAGCATCAGATTTCTCCCTAACCCCATAATGATCCCCTCTATCAAGATATCGCTTTCATTTCTCTCCCTTTCTGCCCCTCCCCCAACTCAACCATCCCCTATTTCCTCCCCTTCCTACTCCCAGTTTACCCAGCAGATTTCATGTATTTCCCCTTTCCAGGGAGATCTATACATCATACATGTCCCTCTTAGGGTCCTCCTTGTTACCTAGCTTCTCTGAGACTATGGATTGTAGCCTGGTTATTCTTTGCTTTATATCTAATATCCCCTTATGAGTGAATACATACCATGTTTGTATTTTGGGTCTGGGTTACCTCACTCAGGATGGTTTTTGAACACACACACACACACACATACACACACACCCATCTACTATATACTGTATATAAGCATAGAGGGTCAAATGTGAAGCCTGGTCTCCACCTTCAGTGGTTTTTAACTTAATACCCAGCAGAGGTCTTTGAGGAAATGAGGCCAGCTTCCAGGGACCCAGGAAGCCAGGAAGGGGACCAGACTGCAACTTCCCTTCAGAACGGTGACCATCAGCCCCTGTTGCTGAGAAGAGACATCTTTCTTCTTGATTCAAAACTTTCAGTTTAGGAAAGTTGAAGCCCATTAAGGAGCCGCCGCCCCCCACCCCACGCCAGCAAAAACCGCTTTGACTTCTTCCTTTGAAACAACGAAGTCAGTCATAACAGTCACTGCAAAGGCAGTTTACAGACGATGTTCAGTGCCAAGAAGCACAAAACAATCAAAATTAATTTCTAAAGTACTTTTAAACAACCGCTGAACCCCAGGTCACAGGGCAGTGTCCACTTCCTTAACCTCCTTCTCCAGTGCACAGAATCCGGAGTCCAAACGCTCTGACCTGTCTTCACTCTCTGCTGCTGTCTAGCTGAAAAACTAGGAGAGGCTTATGTACAAGGTAGAGCTGTTGGGTCTGGATTGAAAAAGGGGAAGCAGGGAAGGAAGAAGGGAGGGGAGAGAGAGACTCAGAAAGCCTCTGACCATCCATGCAAACTTTTTTTTTTTTTTGGCGGATTGCCCTTGTTGTTCAAAGACTGAACAGCAGGTGGCTGGACGCCCCTAACCCATCTGTCCTCTCTTCTCTCCCAGCTCAGCGGCCTGTGCTCCCAGCTTGGCTGGCAGTGGGCGTTTGGAGCAGCCTGAACCCTGACTCCAGCAGATTTTTTTTTTTTAACCTAGCCTCTCTCTCTTGCAACTCATTCTTGTGATTTTATTGCCGGGGGTGAAAGAGGTAGCTGAGAAAACAGAACAAAACAAAACACAGTGTACCAGCTTCACAGCCTACGGAGAGCTCATCTCCATATTCCTGCCTGACCCGTGTCTATTTTTGCACATCTGTGGAGCTTGAGTTCTCTCTGCTTTGTGTTTTCCACAGAGCCGTGCTATGGCTTGGTTATCTGGAACATTTATTCAAAGCGTTAGGAGAAACTTTCTACAGCACAGTGTTCAATATTTCCCAGCAATTATGTAAAGTCTTACTTAACGGGTTCTGGTGCCATGGCATTGCCAGAGACTTCTTAGCCCTGCACCAAATTCCATCTTACTACCAGTGCAGAATTCGACAGCCTTCACATGGCTCAGGAAGAGAGAGGCTCCGGGCACTGTGTCTGTCACTGTTGGTCGCAACAACTTTCTCTTGACTTTAACTGGGCTCCTCTTCCTCTGAGCCTTCTGTTCAACCACAGGTGGCTTTAGGCTCTCTCTTGTGACGTCTAATTTGAGCAAGAACACTGCTATGTGATTTTTGGGGAAAACCCACTGCCCAGTTCTCTCTTGCTTCTCAGTTGTGGTAAAACCCTGGCCAAAAGCAACTTAGGGGAAGAAAATGTGTGTTTCATAATATGACTTCTAGATCACTATCTGCCGCTGAAGAGAGCCATGACAGGAACTAAAGGCAGGAACCCGGAGGCAAGAACTGAAGCAGAGACTATGGAAGGGTGCTCCTTACTGGCTTGCTCCCCACGGCTTGCTCAGCTTACTATCTTATACAACCAAGGCTGGGCCCTTCCACCTCAATCTTCTATAACAAAAGTGTTCAAATATTTTCCAAACACTATGTAGGATTTACTAAGAATTTTTTATTGCTTATCAAAAAGTCATGCATAGTTGCATGCCCCATTTTTTTCTCTGGTCACCTCACTGGTTGCTAGAGAGAACATCTTTTTACTTTGTCCTGTCTGTAGTCACAGCAGGACTAAGGAGCAGCCCAAACGAGCACACACAAGGCCCGTGAACATATAGTCTGGAAGAATCATGGAGGGTTTCTCGACTTGAAGTATGTGAGGTTTCTCCCTCACTCCACACGAAGATGGCGGTGCATAGAAAGGGATGAAGAGGTAAGACACTGGTTATTTCTTAGGACAAAATTAAGATGCTTGCTTTATTTTTTTTTTAATCACATTTTCTGATGAAATAAGAATGTGCTCACTGAGCAGATCTAAAGCTGGGCTCCTTCAAGATCCTGGCAATAAGCAAATAGTGCCGTTTAATTTGGGGGCTATTCAGTGGGGAGGACAAGAGTAGTCAAGAGTGAAACCACACAGGGATCATCACCTCCATCTCTGAGGGCTGAAGAGCGAGAGGAAGGGTGTCGTCATCAAGGCCCCTCTTCTGTCTGTCAAACCCCCTGCAGAGGATGAAGTGCCACACATAAGGACAAGCAGAACCCAAAGACTTTTTAAGAGAAATTTGCATTGGTAGTTTTAACAAAAGTCCTTAAGTAAATAGCAGAGACTACGCAGGCTGTGTGTCCCCTGAACGCAGACATGTGAATTTTAGGGTACCACTGGGCGCTTCTCAGACAAAAACGGAAGGGGCCTCAGGAGTGCCGGCCTTTAGGATGTCCTAACGTTTGATCCATGGGGTGTGAGGTAGTACTCAATAGAGTTGCCCTCCTCTGTGCTAGATTTTGCTTTGCTCAGTTTCAGTTACTCAAGATCAACTGTAGCTTAGACAAAGGGAGTATTCTAGAAATAGGCAACCCATAAGTTTTAAGTCGCACACCATTCTAGGGGTTACTCTAACACAAGCACCCTGATACCGAGAAAGTAGATGGATAACATGGCTACTAAGTAACTAACAAGAAGGTAGTGTATACGGCAAGGAAACACTGAAGGAAGGGATGTCTCAGGTCACTGGTAGGAGGGAACCTGTAGCTGTTAGAGCTCATCATACGCCCCAGCGGTGATTCAGAACGGCTTCCTAGAGATCCGAGAAGCCATGAGTACAGCGCTGCGAGAAAAGTCGAGAGTCGGAGCGCAGGAGCCAGCACTAGCGAGCTCACCAACAGAATTTACTGCAGCAGATGGTGACGACTGCTCTTTCTTTCCAGTTATGTTTGTTAGCCTCTTCCTGGGCCTGATTTATAAACCGTATTTTCTTATAGTCTGTATGCAGGAAGTAGTATATTATGCGTAAGGTTTAATCCTGTCCGGGATTATGGCAGGCCCCCACTGAAGGTCTTTGAGCACAATCCACACGCGATGGGTCCACAAAAAAATCGGGTGTGAGATGGTTTTCGTGGCTACTTTTAGGTATTCTGTGAAACTACCACCCTCAAACAATGGATGAATTCAAGAGAACAAACCAGGCTAGAGAGCGCGGACCGGCTTTGGAGTCCGCAAGACCAAGCCGTTCCCCTGGGGCATCTCGGGATCAGAGGCTGGAGTGAGACCCTGTTTGTGTGAAGTTTATAAAAGAGCGAAGGTGGGGTGCGGGAGAGGGCTGGGAGTGGGAAATGGGGCTTGGCAAGAATTTGCTGGGTAGTCTTAAAAGAGCGGCACCTTGAATGTGTCCCGTTAGATGCTATTTCCTTGTGGCATCCAGCATAGCTCTCAGTCACAGGGACAGTTCTGACATTTGATTTGCAGGTGGGAAAACTGAAGGGTTGTGGTGGCTGAGTGTTGGGGTTGGGGCAACACGGCTAGTGAGGGGGCAGAGTGTTGGGGGTAAAGTTGAATCTCTCACTCAGCATCCACAGGCTGGCCAGCACCAAAACCTATGGCAGGTACCAGGCTTTGGCCCTGTGTACAGCACTTGTCTCAGACACCAACCGTCCACATGGAGGCATGCAGAACTCCAGAATACCAGACGGACTGGCATCTCCCACAACCAAGTATCCCACATTCTGCAGCATCCTTGTAACCAACCGTCTACATGAAGGCACACAGAACTCCAGAATACCAGACGGACTGGCATCTCCCACAACCAAGTATCCCGCCCCCTGCAGCATCCTTGTAACCAACCATCCACATGAAGGCACACAGAACTCCAGAATACCAGATGGACTGGCATCTCCCACAACCAAGTATCCCGCCCCCCACAGCAGCCTTGTAAGTACCTCTTAAGTGTGGGATGCTGGCAGACAAAGGAGACCATGATCTCAGATTTCCTCTCCGTCTGGAAAGAGTCCAGCTGTGCAAAGAAAGGCTCCCAAAGTTCTGAAATCTGGGGTCTCAGGTTAATGCGTTTTAGACACTGGTCATATACATATTCCCTTAAACTGACATGGCGCCAAGAAATATCTTTATATATCCCATTCCAAGCCAAGCAGCTTAAAGATATGTTACGTAAGTCAGATTTCTACACATTAGAGCCCTCGTAGCACATATCCTTGAGCCTTTGGGAGGCGAAGGATTAAGTGAGACTCTGTTTAGGTTAGTGAACTTTTCAAATAACTTCCTCCCAGCCAAGACATGTAAAAGAATTAGCCACGCATGGCTCCAAGCACTCAACTTACAAATTGAAATTTGCTTTGCACATCACCCTGCTGGGAAATATATCCTATTTTCTTAACTTATTCGCGGATAGGGTGCAGTGTGGTAGAGGTAAGGGAGCAGTTTCACATCAAACATGCAAGATTAAGCTGAAATAGGAAGCTCACAGTTGGCACTCCTTTAAAAGTGAGTACTGATGTGTGTGCCAGACAGGGTCACGATTAGAGAGTCACACATTTTGCAAGTCCAAGATAGCAGGAGATAGAGGGCTTTGATTATAGTGTGAAGTGTAAGGACTGCAATTAAAAAAAAAAAAAAAAAAAACACCCAAAATGTTAAAGGAGATTTTTCACTGGAGACATTCATGCCCGTAGTTTTGAGATCACCAGACAAAAGGCATTTGGGGAAGTACTGTTTTATGATTTTGTAGGTCTAGTTGCATCGAACAATTCCCCTGACAGTGAAAATATGGGATAAAACTATTTGTTTTCTTTCACAGGAAGAAAACTGAAAATTTTTAACTTCTGCTTTGAACACTTCTACTTTTGGAAAGTTTGTTTTCATCAAAGCTCAAAGGAGTCCTGGAGCTGTAGCTCAGGGATAAAGTCCTGGATTCAACCCTCAGCATGGGGGCAGGGAGGCTAAAAGAAGTCTGGGGGCATTGAGGAACCAGAGAGGTCAGGGACACCAGGAGAACATGGCCCACAGAATTAACTAAGCAGGGTTCAGAGAGACTAAGCGGCAAACATGGAGTCTATGTGGGTATGTACTAGGTCATCTGCATATATGTTATGGTTGTTAGCCTTACTTGTGGAACTCCTGACAGTGAAAGTGATGATGTCTCTGACTCTTCTACTTGTCCTTGGGATCCCTTCCTTCCTACTGGGTTGCCTCACCCAACTTTGATATGAGGGTTGGTGCCTAATCTTGTTGTATTTTGTTATGCTGTGTTAGGTCGATAGCCCTGGTGGCCTGCTCTTTTCTAAAGAGAAACAGAATACCTGGTGGGGGGAGGAGTGTAGGGGTAGCTGGGAGGAGTAGAGTAAAGGGAAACTGCAGTAGAGATGTACTGGGTGAGAGCAAAATAACCATTAATAAATAAATAAGTTTCCAGCCAATAAAATCCACTGTGATCTCTGTGCAAACACAGAAAGCGGCTGAGTTCATTACAAGTGAAAAAGGATTTTTTTTTTTTTTTTGCCAGGTGGTAGTGGCACAGGCCTTTAATCCCAGCACTCAGGAGGCAGCTCTGTGAGTGAGTTCAAGGCCAGCCTGGGCTGCAGAGTGCGTTCCGGGATATGCTCCAAAGCTAAACAGAGAAATCCTGTCTCAAAAATAAATAAATAGTATAAAAAAGTAAGGGGTTTGGAAGGAGAAATAGTTTTCATTTGTTCATTTTGATCACCTCTCCATCCATAGACGGAACTCAGCCAATAGCTGTACCCCGAAGCCCCACACTGGCCCTCCCCTGTGGCAAAGGTTCCGGTTTCCTCTCTGATGGGCTGGACAACTCTTCTTTCCCCAGGGCCATCAGTTTCCTCAGATTTGTGGAGATGATGACTTGAGGCTCATAGACACCAGGCTCTGGTCCCTCTGATACTGCCCAGCTGCAGGAGGTGGGGACCCAACCCCCCTTCCATTCTCTTTCTTCCCCAGGACAAGAGACACCGAGTCTAGGGGAGTTCTCCAGCTGGCTAGCCTAGGGCAGGAGTCAGTAGTAAGGATGGGGGATTTAATTAACGAAGAACAAGGCAGAGTTAGGTCTTGGATCCAAGCCACGTTCGCCAGTCAAGCTTTTAATTGGTCCATGGGTGATCTCTAAAGAGGATGATCAGATTCCAAATTGTCACCCGAGTAACCCTCAATGCTAGCCATGGATAGACTAAAGCCAGCTCTTTTAGGGGTGTGAACTAACAATGACTTCAATCAAGTATTGTGAGCCAACCAATCAGTCGAACCCTCTCCCCTTCTATAGAGAGAAGCAAGTGAAAGAAAAGTCTTGTTTGTTGTCTATTAACAGCAGAGATGCCGTTTCTCCCAGCCACGGAGGCTGAGAAATCTAAGACGGAAGGCAGCAGATCCTGTGTTTCCTCACAGAGAGGAAAGGATGGGGAGGGGTCTCTCTTCTTCATCAGAGCACTGATCATATCTGAGGGTTTTACCTTCCTCACCTCTTCACCCCCCCAAGTCTCTACCTACTAATATCATTCCCTCGGAGGTGAGGACATAAAAATTGTTGTCGCTGGTGTCTCCATAGTTGTTGGAGCGTTCTACCATAACCCTGTGGGACTGATTATTGTTCCTTGTGGTAACTTGCATTTAATGACCACTTAGGTGCAGCCAAAACAGTGCTCAGTCTTCGTTAGCTTTTTCACGTGATTTGGGAAAGACAGTGACCAGTTTCTTGTGAATTTTGAAGGTTTTCAGCACTCTAAAGGGAAAAGCAGCCTCCCCCCCACCTCTCACCCCCCGATTTGAGCTGATTTCATTGTTCTTTCACCTGGGAGGCTGCAGCAGGGAACTTGGCCTTGGCAGCCTCAAAGCAAGTCTCTGATAGTCTCATAAATAAAAGCATACAGAACTTTAATTATGACCCAGATTGTTGTACCCTACATATTTTTAAAGAAAGTTCATTGAAGAATTATTTGATGTGTATGTGTGCATGCGAGCATATTTGTGTGTGTGTGCACGCATGCATACTTGTGTGTACGTGTATGTGTATGTATACTTGTGTGTGTGTGTGTGTGTGTGTGTGTGTGTGTGTGTGTGTGTATGAGTGCCATGGTGCACATTTGGCAGTCAGAGGCCAACTTGCTGGAGTCAGTTCTCTCCTTCCACCGTGTGAGTTCCAGGGACTGAACTCAAGTCACGGGCTTGGCAGCAGACACTTTCAGCCACTGAGCCATCTGATTGGCCAATAGAAAGCTCATTTTGTCAGTGTGATTAACTTCTTTGTTGATGCTAGATTTTGTGAAGTCGATAAAATGCTGGCCTAGCTCTAGCCTCCAGCTAGAGACTCCCATAATACCAGACTAGCCTCTTTCTGTGTAGTCGAGTTAACAGCATCCCTGTGGCTACTGTCAGCATCATAGCCCATTACAGCCACGGCTTAGATGTCCCAGTCAGTGATCAGCAGTGATCAGATTAGAAACAGATGTGCTTGGAGTAGATAGAGGGCCTGCTTAATAATATGGGTGTGTTGTGTTTCCTGGGTGCTGGGCAGAAAGATAATTTGCCCGAGGGTTGAAAAACAAACCTCAGTGAGCAGTTCAGCCCTTCGGCAGGTGTGAGAAGCGTCTTTTTGTTGCAATGGTAATTTCAGTTCAAGGGCTCCATGCCACTGAAAGGGGTGTGTGTGTGTGTGTGTGTGGTTTTTGTTGTTGAAGTTTTCCAAGGCAGCACTAGGAAGTATGAGAACAGAAATTCAGGACCTGTGACTAGACCGTGACCTCACAACACTTTTAGAAGCCAATAGACCGAAGTAGAATCCTATCCCTGTTACTCACCTGTTAGGTCGCCCTGGGACCTCACCTAACCCAGTGAGCTTCACTAGCCTTTGGTTTTCCCGTCTGAGAGGGCTTTTCTTTTCTTTTTGTTTAAGTTCTGAGAAACCCGGGACCTTGCACAAGCAATGATTCTACTACCGACCTACACCCTCAGCACCGATTGCTTATTTGAGAAATGGCTATCATCTTGCCTTCTTAGCAAGGTTACATGATGGTTAGCAGGTGCCTCCGGTAACAGAACCTCGGACTGATAAATGTACACTGATGTCTATATCCCCATTAAGGGACTGCCTTATTGAGCCTGGTGTACTTTTAAATGATATCTAAAAGGGGTGGTGATGGGCAGTGTGCTTTTAACATGGTATTTACTTCCCAATCTCCCTGAAGATAAATCAAAGGGGCATTGTTACCCATACTTTACTGTGGACAGACCAGGGAAGCATGAAGGATTGAAAGGAGATGCGGACTAGACTCAATTGGCTGCCTAAGACATGAGAAATGCCTGACCTGACACTGCCCTCTACTGGTTGTAAAAAAAACTCCATTCCCAAAGTCCAGTTGAAGAGTGGAAGGAATGAGAATATGAGCAAAGAGGTCAAGACCACGAGGGATTCACCCATTGAAATAGTTTACCTGAGCTAACAGGAGCTCACCAATTCCAGCTGGACTGGGAAGGAACAAGCATAGGACCAAACTAGTCCCTCTGAATGTGGTTGACAGTTGTGTGGCTGGGGCAGACTGAGTGACCACTGGCAGTGGCACCAGGATTTATCCCTACTGCTTGTACTGGCTTTTTGGGAACCTATTCTCTTTGGATGTATGCCTTGCTCAGTCTAGATATAGTAGGGAGGGTCTTGGACCTTCCACAAGGAAATGTGCCTTACCCTCTCTGAGGGTAAGATGGGGGGGGGAGGGTGTGTGGAGGGAATGGGAAAAGGGAAGGGAGTGGGAAAAGGGAAGGGAGTGGGAACTTGGATTGGTGTGGTTTTTTTTAAAAAAAAATCTAATAAATAAATAAATAATCTGAAAAAATTCTCCACTCCTCTGTTTGGTAACTAGGTGCTAGCTTGCTGAGCCCTGCCAGGCTGGTAGTCAGCCTTTCCATCGCCTGTCTTGAACAGGCATGGCGTTGTTAGGTCTGCTCAGGACTATACTACACATGTTGAGAATGCAGACCCAGAGGGCTCCTGGAGGCCACGTAGGATAGTGCTGGGATTTTACTGGTTTTGACTCTGTCCTCTTTCTGCGTCATTCTCTCAGTCTGCCACCACCCTAGTCCTCACTGGGCTTCACGTTCTTTCCCAGGACTTCTAATTCTTCATTGTATTTTATCTTCTCTAAAATGCGTTTCTTCTCTCATTCCCCGTGTTCATCGCTCCTCTTGGGTGACCCATTTCTCTTCGGCCCCATCGGTACGGTCACTGTAGGACCATTCTGCTCTGGCTTCACACGTCTTTCTCCACATGGCGGAATATTTTTTAAAGCAAATTCTGGATATTATCGTGAGCATGTCTATGCCTGTCTTCATACTGAAGGAGTCAAACCTGGCTATACGCAACAAGACAGCCCACACTCATTAACATCATCTGACCCATCCATGTACAGCTTTTCTTATTCTTTTGAAAATGTCAAATTCTCTTTACATATAGCTATCACCATAGGTTGTCTTTTTTCTTTCTTTTTTTTTCTAACCTACCCATGTATTAGGTACATTTTGAAGCTCTGAGGTGAAAGAGGAAGCAAGAGAGCCCAGCAAGTTGCTGAGAAAACAGTTAACAAGATGTAAACCAGTCAGATCCTGAAAGACAAATTCAAAAAGTGCCATGAAGATAGCAGAGCAGAGAAATTAGAGGTTCCTGCTGCGGTACACTGCTTCAGATTTCTGCGAAGTTGTCTTAAAAGGCGGGGGGTCACACTCGAGTGGCAGTGTTGACATGCTCACTCGTGGGGATGCTGCACAAGAAATCAAGTAAGGCAAAAAACATCCCTGGAGAAAAGAAGGCTGGGTGCCTTGAAGGACAAGAAGGGGAGGCGGGCAGCGGAAGAAGCCAGGGAAGTGTGTGAGAAGATCCAAAGCAGGGCTGACTGTGTGCAGAGCCGTCATGGGTGTGGTGATGTAGGATGGCCATCTGTATATGTGCTGCTTTTATTGGTTAATGAATGAAGCTGCTTTAGCCTATGGCAGGGCAGAACATAGCCAGGCGAGGGAAGGCAGAGTCAGGGAGGTGCCATTTAGCTGCCAAGGAGACAAATGCCTGGGAACAGCTTTGTGGTGGTGCACAGATGAAGAGAAATGGGTTAATTTAGAATATAAGAGTTAGTTAATAAGAAGCCTGAGTTAATAGGCCAAATGGTGTTGTAATTAATATAGTTTCTGTGTGACTATTCAGGTCTGGGCGGCCGGGAAATGAACGAGCAGCCTCCATTTACAATGCGGCTTTATTCTGTGTATAGTGGGATGCATCCGAGGCTTCTCCTTCAGGAAAGATGCTTCCTGGGAGTTCTTGGGAAGGTAGATATTTGAACAGGGCATCGTCTTGTTCCTGGACCCTTAGACACGAGGGAAATTCAGCTCTCGGCTATATCTTAAAACTTGCCATCTTTAGGATGACACTCTGTATTTGTCCATACTCAGTTATCTGCCTCCCCTGGGGACCCCAGGATGGTTAATTCCTCACAGCAGCAAAGGCAGAAGCAGCCACCTGACCATCCAGAGCCTGAGAGGTAACCCTAAACTGTGTAGGAGGTGGACGGAGAAGGGGCTAGGGCAGAAACAGGGGGACTAGGCCAGGCATATGACTTGGACCAAGAGTGAACACTGAGAAAATGAGAAGAGGTTGACTTCTAACTGTGGATTCTGTCCACTCCGTCTTCCTGACTTGAGTTTGAGGCCCCAGAGGGCTTCTACCCTCTAGTCACTGTGCCCACCACAGGCATATGCAAAACGAATGGTTATGGGGTATTGATGCAGCTAAAATGCTTAAGTAAAAAGTAATGAAATTTTGCACCAGGCAGTGGTGGTATGCCTCTTATCCTAGCCCTCAGGAGGCAGAGGCAGATGGATCTCTGAAGTCCGAGACCAGCCTGGTCTACAGAGCAAGTTCTGGGAGAGGCTTCAAAGCTATACAGAAAAACATGTCCCAACTAAAAAAAAAAATGTAATCTCAATTTAATTCTTTGACCTTTCAAGATATAGTTTAAAAACAATAGGGTCCAAGAAGGCAGTAAAGGTGCTGAAATTGGTCAAGGAAGTGTGTATAGGGAAGTGTGTATAGGAAAGGGTGTATAAGGAATTGTGTATAGGGAAGGGTGTACAGGGAAGGGTGTATAGGGAAGTGTATATGGGGAAGTGTGTATAGGGAAATATTATGGGGAAGTGTGTATAGGGAAGTGTTACGGGGAAGTGTGTATGGGAAAGTGTGTATGGGGAAGTGTGCATGGAGAAGTGTGTATAGAAAGGGTGTATAGGGAAGGGTGTATAGGGAAGGGTGTATAGGGAAGTGTATATGGGGAAGTGTGTATAGGGAAATATTATGGGAAAGTGTGTATAGGGAAGTGTTACGGGGAAGTGTGTATGGGGAAGTGTGTATGGGGAAGTGTGTATGGGAAAGTGTGTATAGAAAGGGTGTATAGGGAAGTGTGTATAGGGAAGCACCCTTTCTGGAGGAGCGACACAGAAGTGTTTATCAGGATTCTTAAAAGTGTCCATTGAACTCTAGTATCACATAAATTGATTTTTGAATGTCCAGCAAAATAGAAGAGAATTAAAGATGAGATTTTGTAAACACAGATACTCAGCAGTGTTAGACATAGCCTGAATTAGTGTGTGCCAGTCACTCTGGGCAGTCAAGGTGGGGATATACTTCCTCTCTTTCTAAGACAGATTAAATGCAAGTGCTGGGGTAGAAGGCTGAATTTGATCTTCACAAGGGCACCAGGGACTTACCTTAATGACACAGATCTTTTTGTTGTGGTGTTAGTGACAGATTTTCAAGAAAGGGTTTCTCTGCATAGCCCTGGCAGTCCTAGAACTCGCTCTGTAAACCAGGCTGCCCTTGATCTCACAGAATTCTGCCTGCTTCTGCCTCTGCTGGGATTAAAGGCGTGCACCACCACCGCCTGGCTAAAAACACAAACCTTTGGTCCACACGCAGCTGGCATTTGGTGTTTTCCTGGAGGACTTTACTATTCTCCCAAAGGATTCAGTTGGTGAAATCTGAGGATTTGAATGTGTTCCTGAAGTTTTCTGCTAAGGGAGTAGGCAAGTCCCCTGGGACTCACTCCCAAAAGGCAGAGTCAGCTTTAAAAAGACCATTAGGGACTGTCTTTAAACATTTGCCCGCTCCTGTGGCACTGTTTCACAGCAGAGAATCAGGTGCTGTGAAAAGCCTAAGAATAAGGAGGTGACAGGGTCCCAGCTTCGGGGTGTCTGACAGGACAATGCTGGAAAAAAAATGTCATCCAGGGATCATGTGGAAAATGCCAGGGTAATACAACGGATGCACGAGGACCAGTGCTGGCTGCCCGTATTAGAGGTCTCTGCTTAGCTTAGAGTTCTCATAGCTCTGAAGAAAACTGAAGTGAAGGAGCCATACTCTAGGGAAAAGCTGAGTCAGCAATTTGGATAAATGACTAAATAGAATGCTTTAAAGAGACAGCCCTACCTAGACCAGAAGCTTCTAGAAGATGTACTAGATGATCATTTTGGAAATGGTATAGGGAATCAGCCGAATCATTGACCGTCTCTGAAGCATCATATAGCCCACTAGTGCGTCAACCCTCTTTAGGCTAATGAAATACGCACGGTGCAGTGTGCTGGGGACACCGCTAATAATAATGGGCGACAGTGGCAACTCTTACTACATGCCAAGCTCTGTGCTGAGAGATTTCTAGAATTATTGCCTGATAACAGCATGCTGTGGCAAATATTTAACCAAGAACTAAGACTTGGGAGAAATAAACTTCACTTTCCCTATCACTAAGTGGTGACGCCAGGATTAGAAACAAGGTACCCTGAATTTCAAGCCTATGGTAGCTTGAAGTATTTTACACTGACTTTTTGAAGACTTGGAGTCCAAATTTCAATCATGCTGTGTAAGCACCCTACCTGCTTAGCACCGCCTCTAAGTCTTCAAATGTTGACTTTAGAAGGAAGTTTCTCCCCTTGGCCTTACTGCTCTGTGCATTTATGTGCTTTGGAGATCTGAACAAACGGGAATGATGTTGTACTTGGTCTTTGAACCACATCATGGAGTGTATAACTGCACAAACCTTGCATTAGAGGAGATCCACAGGGCACCACAGTTACAGCAATTACCTCCTGGTCACCTTGGATGACTCCTAGTTTCGTCATAAAAGGAAGGACATGTACTCAGTGCATCTGCCAACTCTGCTGCCCTCTTGTCTTCACAATGACTTTGAAGCTGAAACCATTGCTTCCCTACACTGACAGGAAATAAAGGATCCTTCCAGAGCCTTGCTGAGCAACACATGGGTCATCGTGCAAGACTCGTGAACAATCCGCTGGACCCAGCACTTCCTCCAAAACCATTCCGAGTCTCCTAGCCTTGCTTTGTGCTTCCCAGAACTCTTCTCATTCCTCACCCAATGGTGTTCAGGTTGGGGTCCTGACCACACCTCAATCTGCCCCAGCCTTAAAACATCTTAGCTTTGTCAGAGGCGGTCCGCGAACCCCCAGTCCTAGGTGTGCAAACCTTCATATCCACACCCGTCTCCATGCTTGAACAAACTAAAAGCTGCTCCTCTTTTCAAAGTCAGTGCACGGCCAGTGTCTTAGTGAGAGGTTCTACTGCTGTGATTGAACATAACGACCAAAAACAACCTGGGGAGGAAAGAGTTTGCTTCACTCCAGGTCACACTCCATCACTGAGAGAAGTCAGGGCAGGAACCTGGAGGCAGGAACTGAAGCAGAAGCCATGGAGGATGCTGCTTTACCACTTGCTGGCTTGCTCAGCCTGATTTATTATAAAACCTAGGGCAACCTGCCCAGGGAAGGTACTGTCCTACTGTGGGCTAGGCCCGCCCACATCCATCATTAATAAAGAAAATGTCCTGTAGAGTTGACCACAGGCAATCCGAAGGAGACATTCTCTCTAGGGAAGCTCCTCTTCCCAAATAACTCCAGCTGTGTCAAGTTGACAGAAAACTGACCACCAACAATATAAGGCACACTATTGTTCCTTTAAGGATCAGGAGGACAACTCATACAAATGACCTTGTAATGGTCACTGACTTAATGGCAGCTATTGTTTTCATAAGGGGAGAACTCAGACCTTTCCTGCTCTCTTCCTCCTACTCCTCCATGGAGCCCATGTCAAGCAGCGGAAAGGTTTCAGATGCACCTACTGTTCCAGAGGAAAGCATTTTGTCGCACAACCAGGAGGGAACAAAATCCTCATTAGACTGTGAGCCTACAAATTGTCAACTCATGGTCTAGACACTAGGCAGTCTCTAAATGAGAAGTCTAACAAAGACTAGGAAGCCTGAGATGTGCTTTCGGCTGGGGCCTTTGAGGAGTAGGAGTCTCTCTCACAAGATGTTCTGCACCCTCACCCCTAAACACAGAAGGAAGCTGTGCCACACAGGAAAAGGGACTGGGGTTGGAAGAGCAGGGCAGGCACTGGAGAGGAGAGCCAGTGCTGAAGAACACTGGCTGCTCTTCCGGAGGACACGGGCTTAGTTCCTAGCATCTGCGTGGTGACTCACAACTACCCAGAACTTCAGTTCCAGGGAATCTTACGCCCTCTTCTGACTTCCACGGATGCTAGTCACATACATGGTTTGTGCACATACATGTGAGTAACCCACTCAGAATTATTTGTATAATTTTCCCACTAACCCTCTTGCAGTAAGCATGATTCTTATGTCCTTTTAAAATCGGTGAGCAGAAAGAAGCTCAGAGAAGTGGAGTGGTCTGCTCAAGTCTTTAGGAGATCAGAGGCCATTGTGACATGGAAGTGGGGCTTTTGAGTGGCGTGATGTCCGGCCTCTCCATGGGGCCACATGAGCAGAACTTACTCTACACTGATCTGGAAGGTGGAAGGACTTTGCCAAGGATCAGAGCACTTCTGGGAACCAACAGGGAGGGGCCACTGACCTGTGAGGAATGGCATAGATATCTTAAGTACTCTCTTAAGATCTGGCACTCAGCATGGGGAATAGATAATCTATAGAGTTGATGGAAACATTTTCGAGGTGACTGAAGAAGTCATAAGGAATGTTAGCACAGGCCTACAAAACATCAAAATTAAGAGAAAACAGTAAATACCCCCATCTTGGTGGGCTCCTTTTACCCCACAAAATCCCCCATCACACACATTCTACCAGTCTTTCTTCTTCTAGTTCTTTTTTTCTTCCTTCCATGGTACCCTTTCTAGTGTTATGTCCTACACACACACACACACACACACACACACACACACACACATACACACACACAAATTAAAATGTAGGATCCACATATCAGAGAAAACATGCAGCATTTATCTTTCTGAGTCTGGCTTACTTCCCTAACATGATGTTTCCAGTTACACATATGTTCCTACACACATGCATATGTGTTCTGTGTGCCGGTTAATTCTACCTGTCAACCTGATTCAGAATCACCCTGAAAAAGACTGACTCACTGAGGGGTTCTGTAGATCAGGTTGCCCTGAGGGCATGGCGGTGAGAGAGGTCTCAATGCACTGGGGGCTGACCCATTGTGGACGGTACCATCTCCTGGATTTAGGACCTGACCTCTACAAAGAGTAGAGAACATGAGTTGGCCACACACATGCATGCATCTGTTTCTGTTCGTGCTATCGGGTGCACTGTGATTGGCTGTTTTCAGGTCCCAGACCTTTTTTGATGTGATGAACCACAGCTTGGAAGGTCCCTAAGTCACTTTTTGTCGGAGTATTTTATAACGAAGGGCATCAGAAATGACAGCATGACATTTATGATTCTTGCCTTTATGCCTCCTATTAGTAGGAGGCCAGATGTTCAGGCTGACAGTACATGATTGTGTTAGGAGACACTGACTACATAGAACTATGTGTATTTTACATTGCCAGCCATTGAGGGTGTGGTGGGACATGCCTGGAATCCCAGCACTTAGGAAGCAGGGGCAGGAAGACTGTGACTTTGAGGCCACTCTGAGCTCCGCAGAGAGACCCTGTCTTATCACCACCACCCTTAGCTGCCAGCTGTTGCAGAATTAATGGAGCAGATTAAACTAGAATACCATGAGTATAGATACTTCCCACCATTGACAGACATGTTAGGAATGTGGATGTAGAAAGTGCCAGATGCAGTCCCAGCATGCATGGAGGCAGGGCTCATGAAGTCCCGCCTGTATCTGAGGAAATAAGGGTGATTTATGGGTGCTGGGGGAGGAACAGTTGATTTTCTTCCGGGATTTGGTCCACAAGAGGCTATCGATGCTCCAGCAGACAGTCTCCCAGCTGTAGACACCCAGGCAGCACTAAAGGGACTCAGTGCATGGGGCTGGGGATGGATAGAATTGCTGGATCACAGGTAGAATTTTTCATAGTGCACAGATAAAGCGAGAAGCAAGAGTGGACAGGAATAGCCTCTCATGGGGCAAGTGTAAAATCTGTGACTAAGAGACAAGGAAGGGAAGGATGGTGGGTAAAAGAACTCTTGCAAACTCTAAAGAAATGTCAGCCAGGGTATCCTGAAGCTGGTCACCTTTCAGAGGAACCGGTCAGAACTAGATATCTGTTTTGCTCAGTGACTGGTCACATTCAGTCTGGTGGACGTGAGTCTTCAGGATTAGTGTGACGGATCTGGGGACAACAGCAATGACTGGCGAGCAAGTCTTTCTCCCGCAGCAGGAGTTCTGGGCAGCATGTTGTCATAGCCACCGTACTTGCTACCCCTCAGATCTCACCTCCCAGTCTTCCCAGCATTCCTCTTTGCTGCTAGGCTCTTGGCTGTCCTTCACTGTCCCAAGGGTGTGCCTGTCTCACATCTTTTGTTTCTCCTGTTCCCTCTTTGTGACGCGTTGACTCCAGATAGCTGCGAGGCCAGCTCTCTTCCTTCCCTCAAATCTGAGCTCACAAATTTATGTCATCAAGGCGTCTCCACAGCACGCGTGGAAAAGGATATCTCTGCTCATTCCTGCTGTCAAGGACCATTTCTAACTTTTCCCACAGATTTGATTAGCACTTGATAGTACAATTCCTGTCTTTAGCATTTGATAAGGTTAAAAGTTCCTTGAAATTAGACACTTAGTCCTGTTTGGTAGATACACACACATACACAGGGCCTAGAAGAATATACCTCTTGATCTGTAAAAAGTAACAGATATTTTTTGAATAAAGGAATGATGAGCACCCATTACATAGGTATAGAAACCACTCTGAAGATATTGGCGAATAAATGAATGAATGAATGAACTGGCTAGGACGTGTCCAGAAGCTGGAATTCAATGCTGAGCAAGACTTTGTATCCCCTGCTCCCATGGAGCATTGTACTCTTAAATAAAAATCGGTTATTGGCTGCTAGAATCAGTAATTTATAGGAGCAGAAGTACCTTATTACAGATCACTTATTCTGCCTTTAAAGGAGCCCACACTCACAGAACATCATCTCAGGAAAGAATGTAAAAAGGAATAAACTCAGTGGTCTTTTATTTTTTATTTTTATTTTTTTATTTTTTAATTTTTTGGTTTTTCGAGACAGGGTTTCTCTGTGGCTTTGGAGCCTGTCCTGGAACTAGCTCTTGTTGTCTCGAACTCACAGAGATCCGCCTGCCTCTGCCTCCTGAGTGCTGGGATTAAAGGCATGCACCACCACAGCCCGACTATGGTCTTTTATTTTATTCATACATTTATGTTTCAATTCTGGAAGCTAGGTCTGGGTTGACATTGTGTCTTAAGCTTTTAGTAATGGTGTTTCCTTAAGAAAATATTATCTCAGGTTGGCTTCTGTGGGGTAAATTTCAAGACTTAGAAAGCAAACATTTTCTTAAAATATCAGCCTAACTCCACTTAGTTAAATCAAATATTGTCCTAAGTTTGTGTTTTAGGCAAGGAAGGTAATTTCTCCACTATTTTCACATCCTCTCTTCACCCTCAGATTTATTTCAAGTTCTAGGAAGCAGGCCAGCAGCAGTGTGTCTGGGGTAGCCCGGGCTGGAAGCTGTCACCCTGAAGTTGTATCTCTCCTGCCAGTCTTTAGAATGACGTTATTGGGAATAACCATTGCGGGCCCACAGAGGCTCATCTTTCAGAAGAGGTAAAGCAAGTTTAGAAGAAACCGCACGGGAAAAGGGTTGCCACATGGGGTGTGCATGTCTGTAACCCCAGCACTAGGGAGGTTCAAACAAAGGGATTGCCATGAGTTCGAGACCAGTTAAGGCCATAGAGTGAGATCTTGTCTCCAAAAACCCAACTAAGGGCCAGCGAGATGGCTCAGTGGGTAAAGCTGCTTGCTGTACAAACCTGGAGAACTGAAGTCGGTCCCTGGAACCTACGTAAAGAGGAAAACTGATTTCACAGAGTATTCGGCAGTCCTCTGCATGCAGGATGTGGTGTATATGCGCATGTACTCGAGCATGCGCACACACGCACGCATGCACCTGCACATTTGCATGCGCGTGCGTGGGCACACACACACAAACAGTAAATAATTTTAATGAAAACAAACCAAAAATACAGAAGGAAAATTGATTCTAATTGCCCCAGATGTTTGAAAATTGAGGAACAATTTAGTTTGGAGAAAAAGTGGTTCTTGTGAGGAAAGATGTAGAAAACTACATCGGTAAGTTCATAGGTGGAAGAGTGTTTTAAAATAAAGATTCCAGAAGTCCATACTGTGAAGTTGAATGTTCATCTCCTAGTCCTATGAACAAAGCAACATTTTGCTTTCTACTTGTGTCTCTCTGTGATGAAGACGCTCTCCTTGTCATGCAGAGGTCAGACCCTGGCCTTATAGACACGGCCACTTCAAACTGAATAGAAACGGAAGATTCTAGGGGGCAAAATGACAGACAGATAAGTGAGTACGTAAGCAAACATGTTTGTCACTCTTTCAAAACTTAATTTCCTGAACTTTCCATTTGTGTTTCCCCAGCCTGTCCACTTGGTCTCGGGCTGAGCTGAGACTAGGAACTGCACAGCTGTGCTGGGCTAGGGAAGTAGATTGGGGTGGACACGATGAATTGTTCCTTGTGTTTGCATCAAGGGGCTCTTCCATCGACCCTTGCCTCACAAGCATGGCTCTAAGTCAGGGAAATTCTACAGTGAACTGGGGTTGGTGATAGCGGAGGTCATTTGATATTTCCTAAAGCAGGATTCAACTTTGTTCCCTAGGGACATTGGTAATGAAGGATATGATTTTAAATAGAAAACTTTGGCCTAGGTTTCTAACCCCACAAATCCTAACATAAGCCAGAACACCCCCCCTTTTCTTAAATTATAACTTGAGATTTATGTTGAAGAAGGGGCACTCAAACTAAATTTATGTCTTGAAAAGTAAATGTCCAGCCATAGGGGTTTATTGCTGAGGCTCCTGCTCAGTGCTCAGGGCAGTGACAGAGGTGAACAGGGTACGCTCGCAGGGTTCAATAGTAACCTTATTATCATGAGCAAAAGTCCCGAGTTTTTAGAAAGAAATGGACCAGAAAGGACTAAAACAAAAAAGACCTTGGCAATAGCCTTTGAATGCTCTCCTTGAACTCTCCCTGCCCCCAACTGGGTTAAGAAACAAATATGCATCCAAAATGACCAAGTTTTAGAAAACAAAATTTGCGTAGATCTATAGTCCAGACAAGAGCCCGTGTCTCTTGCTTCTAGTCCGTCATGGCTCTTGTCACAAGAACTTCCTCAGCAGGCAAAGAAGCATCCATTTGAAGCCCTAGAGCCCGTGTCTCTTGCTTCTAGTCCGTCATGGCTCTTGTCACAAGAACTTCCTCAGCAGGCAAAGAAGCATCCGTTTGAAGCCCTAGATTTCATCTGAAGGTGGGTAGAGAGAGATAGAGGGGCTAAGTCTCTGGATTTGGCAGTCAACTGAGAGATTATAAAATATGGCTAAGGAAAACACGAGGCAATCTTGTTTTGGCAGACGTACTGGCTTTTCATTTCATGTTATTAAAAATTTCATATTCTCCTGCTGACCACGAACCACCTGGAAGTAGGAGCTGAACTAACAAAGCACGGTCTACCTCACACCGCGTCCCCTCAGGGACCTGCTAGTTTGGCAGACTCAGGGCTTTCCAGACTCTGGGTTTCAGATGGCTTAAACTCCCCGAAGTGAAAAGCCTCTTGGGTGAAATGCAAGAATTGGTTGAAGGCTCTGGAGCACTGGGCCACTCACCAATCTGGAATTTTCTATAAAGGTAAATTGTGGGGCTTCTAAGCCTTGCTCTTTATGACATTTGAAAGAGTTAGCAAAAGACTGAATTACGTTGATTCCTGCTTTGAGATCCCAGAATGCATCCGGGGTTGAGTGTGGGCTGGAGCTGGGGAGAAGGCAAAGAGAATGACACACTGGGTGAGGTGGCCTTTTGCCACATTCCTTTGGACTTTCCTTCAGCTGATGTGATTACCTTAGTGGATGGGTAACAAGATCTTTCTTTCCTCTGGCGTGTGAGAAAAAAGGAACAGCTGAAAAAGGAACTGTTTGAGGCAAAACAGCTACAGATGACTTTAAAATGAAAGCAAAGAAGGGACCCACAAACTGCAGCTGGTGAAAGGATCTGCAACAAGCCTGGTGGCCTGGGTTCGATCCCCAGGACCCACATAATGAAAGGGGAGAAGTGAGTCTTAGTCTAACACACACACATACATACATACATACATACACACACACACACACACACACACACACTAAATCGATGCAGTTTTTAAGCAAAGAAACTTATTTATTTTATTGAGTTTCTACAAAGTGTCAGAGAGCATGAGGCAGGCTGAGTGGGAAGTGTAATGAGTTCCATGCTGCCCTGACTGAGACTCTGTGCCATCCCATGTCCCCAAGATCAAGTACAAGAAGTAACTAGTGTAAAGCTGCCCATTGGTGGTCTGGGTCAGTGTCCCAGATGTGGCTTATCAAAAGAGGCCTGTTTCAACCATTTTTCACAATTGTGCTGCCTTGGCCGTTCGGAATGAGTAGCTGAGTGTCTGTGGTTGAATCCTCCCTTTTATACTCAACGCCAGGCACACTTATTGTTCACATTGTCCATTGAGACCCACAAAGGGGGGTTTAAAATGTAGGGAGCCGGGAGGTTGCTCTGTCTGGAGGAAGCTTGGACAGGCAGAGATGATGCTTGTACTATGTGGACAGACAGATGCCATGTGCACAGGGCAGCTACAAGATCTCTGTCTGAGGGAAAGATGCTGAGGACACGGTTGCCCTTGAAAGCAGGAAGGAAGGCTTGGCATTAATTTTGTAATAAAAGTCTGTGCTTGTCCAGATTAGTTCCATGTTTTTGAGGCAAAACATGAAAGCCTAATGATTCAATTATAGTTTATAAGCTTCTGAAATTTCCCTAAGTTTTTCTTCTTTAATGATTTTTTTCAAATTCTATGTCTCATGCTTACTTAGTAGGTTCTCTCATGCTAGGGAAACACCCTGGGATCCACCAGGATGACCCCAGCAATAGTGGAGAGGGTGCCTGAACTGGCCTTCCCCTGTAATCAGATTGGTGACTACCCTAATTGTCATCATAGAACTTCCATAGAGGAACTGACGGAAGCAGATGCGGAGATCCACAGTCAAGCACTGGGCCAAACTTTGTGAATTCAAAGAGGGAGGAGGAATCATATGGGGTGGGTCAAGATCATGATGGGGCAACCCAGAGAGACAGCTGACCAGAGCTCGTGGGAGTTCACAAACAATAGACCGACAGCTGGGGAACCTGCTTGGGACCAACCTAGGCCCTCTGCATGTGGGTGACAGTTATGTAGCATGATCTGTTTGTGGGGCCCTTGGCAGTGGGACCAGGATCTGTCCCCGGCACATGAACTGGCCTTTAGAAACCCAATCCCTATAGTGGGATAACTTGCTCAGCCTTGATGCAGCGGGGAGGAGATTGGTCCTGCTTCAACTTGATGTGCCATGTTTAGTTGGGTTCCCCTTTCTGGGGAACAGATGGGGGCACTGTAGAAAGGAATGGAGGGAACAGGAAGAAAGGAGGGAGGGGAAACTGTGGTTGGTATGTAAAACAAATAAAAATTTTAAAATAAAAAATAAGTGGGAAAAAAAGCAATAGGTTGTATAGAAGACCCAATTTCTTGCATAGCTAATTTGAGGGAACCACCAAAAATCTTATTCTTATTAACATCAACTTTTATAAGAATTGTTACATTGTCCCAGTTCTATCCTTTGGTGAAGTACCCTTAACAGCAAGGAATTCAAACATTAAACATGTCAAAGACATAAGCAAGTGTTGGGCAGTAAATTCCACCAATGGCAGTGAAGTCAAGTCGTCCTGGCACTGTGAGCTTTGTCAAGCTCACCACCAGCACGGAGTGTGGTACACGGTCTGGAAATCCTGTACCCTGCTTGACTAAAGCTGTCTACTTGCAACACAGGAAGACAATCAGAGAATACAGGCTGTCCATTGTCTTCTAAGAATCACTGTCCCCACGGGAAGTGGCGTGGTAAAAATGCAAGGCAACAGAGGGGGGGTGGTGTCCTCTGTGTTGCCTCTGATGCACTCACTCCCTGCCTACATGATATCAGACCAGCCATGTGTCTTCTCTAGAGCTGCTCTGTCCTCCATCAGTAGCTTCCCGGGTGCCCTGTAAGGAGCAAAACTAGAGAGGACGTGTTTGTATTGATAGAAAACGTGTTCTCGGATGCGGAAGTGCTAAAGAATCTGTAAGAATATTTGAATTAATTGAAAAATTCATGAAGGTAGCAGAACACAGCATCTGCACTAGATCACTTGCGTTCTGTATACTGGAAAATGGAATTAGGAAACTAATTCCATGCACAACATCCAAAGAGTAAAATACATGGGGATTTTAATGCAGAAAATGCAAGACTCGTACAATGAAAACCCCAGAGTACTGTTGCTGGAAACTTAAAAGAAACAGAAGGATGTTCCATGTTCATGGATCAGTAGATTTAAGATACCTTCCCAACTGATCTACAGACTCAGTACAACCCCTAGTAGAATTCTGATTGGCATGGGTTTGCTTTTTCTTTTTGGGGGGGCAATAAATTGACAAGCTCATTTTAAATTTATATGAAAACTTAGAACAGTCAAGAAAACTTGAAAGAAAGAACAAATTGGAAGACTTACACATATTGCTCTTAAAATCAACTACAAAATCACATGGCAGTCATGATGACATGATCATTACATAGGAATACACATACATGTACACAAGTGGAATAAAATTGAGAACCTAGGAGCAAACTCTAACAGTTATGTTTACTTTTTGGCAAAAATTATTTTGTAAAATCATTAGAAAAAGAATGACCACATACTATATTTTTTTTCTTTCTTTTTTTAGTTTAAAGGGGTTCACAAACCTAAACAAAGCCCTTAGAAGAAAATACAGCAGGTAGCTTCATGGTTTTGGATTAGACAACGACTTCTCAAATATGGCAGAAAAAGTATGAATGGCGACTTCACTTACATTTAGCTTGTACTTCAAGACATTCCATCAAAAAGCAAAAAACAGCTCACAAACTGGGCTATAAACCATATATCTCATAAGGAATTTATACCCAGAGTATATAATGAACTCCTACAAGTAAAATTTAAAAAGACAGTCCAACTTTTTAAAAGGCTAAAAGGATTTAAATAGACATTTTCCTGAAGTTATTAAATACCCCCAAAAAACACATGAAAAGATATCCAATGCCATCAATCCTTAGGGAACTATAAATTAAAACCGTGGTGAAATACTGATTCATCTTCTATCGATATGGCTCAAAGAGAAATGAGGGTAGGAAGAAAGAGGGGAGAGAGGGAGGGAGGAAGGGAAGGAAGGAGGGAGGGAAGGAAGGAAGGAAAGGAAGGGAAGGGAATGAAAAGGAGGGAAGGGAAAGAAGGTAGGACGGAGAAAGGGGGAAAATATTGCTCTAGGAGGAATGGAGGAAGGGAGGAAGAGAGGAAGGGAAGAAAGAGAGGAGGAACAGAGGAAGGAGGAAGGGAAGGAAGGTACTGCCATAGGAGGAAGGGAAGAAGGTATTACTATAGGAGGGAGGGAGGGAGGTATTGCTATAGGAGGAAGGTAAAGCAGGCGTCATGGTTTGCAGGACCTGCTATGAAATGAGAATGTGAGAGCTCTTGGCAGAATGAGGGATTTCAACAGGAAGAAAGGATTCTGGAGCTCACACCACAAAGAACTGATGAACGCTTTAGGGGGAAATGCCTTTACCCTGACTTGAACATCAAGCACTGTGTGGCCTTCTAGACGCTTCCACTTTCTTCCTTACTTGAATCTCATCTCTATTTCAATTTGCACAGAAAAGAAGTGACAACAGCTGGAGGAAAGTTAGCCATGCAAGAGCACCCAGAAATGATGGAGGAGGGGGAGGAGAGGGGCTAGGCAAAAAAGGCCAGGAATCCCCGTGCTTCTATTTGTCATCTCAGAAGAGGTCCAGACCTGTCCCCAATTCAGACACCTGCAGTTGGTGGGCTCACACTCTTAACTAGCTCTTGGACCCAAGTCTTGACCTCTGCATTTGTTGTGTTCAATAACACAAATACATCAGACCCTTTAGAGCACTTTCTGCATTTTACCTTTGGGGATGCTAAATGCTAAATTTACCTCTGGGAGAAACCTGGAGCAGTGGGGATAGCCAGGTAGGGCGGCAGAATCTGGGGAGTGTGTCTGGGTCACTCACTATGCTAGTGAGTGATTGAAGAATACAGTATTTGAGGTTTTCTCCAAAACATCAACATTTGCGACATTTGTTAAAGATTTTTGCCTTCAGGCATTAAAGCAAAATGTTTTCTCAGGTCCCCCTGTGAAAGCCAAGTTTAAACATACAGATGTTTTCCCACAGAAAGCCAGACATGCCATGGAGCCAGAGCATGTATTTGTTTGGTTTGTGTGCAGTATCTGGAAGAAGAGAACATGCCCCAGAAGCCCCTTCGGCAAACTCTGGGGGTGTCTCAATCACTGCATCCAAAGACATGGGGACTTCAGCCGCTGCCTCATTTCCTCAGCCCAGAGTCCCTGTCATGGATCATCAGTACCACAGAGATACCACAGACAGATTTCTCTGAAAGCATGAAGTAGGTCAAAGTGAAATTGTTGCAATCATAATGAAGACTGCAAAACGTCCTGGATTGCCATGCCCCTGTCTTAGTTAGGATTTCTATTGCAGTGATAACTACACCATGGCCAAAAGCAACTTGGGCAGGAGAGTTTATTTCTGCTTATGGTTCCCCGTCACTGAGGAAAGTCAGGGCAGGAGCTTGGAAGCAGGAGCTGATACAGAAGCCATGAAGAATGATGTGTACTGGCTAGGTCTACATGGTTTGCCCAGATTGTTTTCATACAGAACCCAGGACAACCTGCTTGGGGTGGCACTCCCAAAAGTTGGTTTGACCCTTCCTACATCATTCATTAATCAAGAAATGCCCTACAGGCTTGTACACAGGCTAATCTGGTGTGGGTATTTTCTCGGTTGAGATTTCCTTTTCCCAAATGACTCTAGGCAGTGCAGAGTTGACATAAGACTAGCCAGCACGCCCACACCCCTGGCTCACTCTGTAAGTCTTAAGACACTTCTGGGAGCTTCGCCACTAGACTTCTGACATCCACAACACCCTTAGCACACACCTGGCAGTCACTAATGCATAGCTGACAATTCCTTCAGACGCAGGACTAGCAAGAGAGAGTGGCTTATCCAAAATCCCAGCGAACTGTGGCAAGATCAGGAAAAGAGACTTGGCTTCAAACTCCTATTCCTGGACCCTCTCTGGTCTACCACCTTGTCCCGTATGGGTCACTCTAACTAGTCATGCTGTGTGAGTGTACAAGGCTACTCATGGCTGAAGGTGACTGGTGAGTATATCTGGTCCAGCCCATTTACAACCCACAGCACAGAGGCTGTGTGTCTGTTAAGGAAGCTTGCATACATTCTCATGACTACTGATCCTTCCAAAGACTTCAGAGACACATCCTCTCAAAGACATTCAATGAGGAGTTTCTTCTTCCCAGACCAAGATATCCAAAGTAATCCAAACCACAAGTCCGTTTGTAATTCCAGCGCGTGCAGCTCCTTGTCTCGACGTCTGCCGACAAATCACTCCAAGACCTGGCCATTGGAACTTCTCTCCTTGTTTTCAAAAGGGCTGACGATATGTATGGATTGCAATTAAGAAAAGTGTCCAGCAAGAGTCAAATGTTACCCACAGGACCTGAGCCTCAGCTCTGCCCCAGTTTCTGGCCCATTGAGACTGTGGAGACAATGGCCCTATTCACCCAAGGAGACTCCGGAACAAGAAACACGGGTAGGTGAAAGAAATGTTAACTTGCTGAGTCAGGTGGCCCCCCAAATTAATTTCAAGTCTGTTTAACCCTTTTTTTTGGCACAGAATTTCAGGATGAAGTGGGTCCTGAGAACATAACAGTCTAACTAAACTCCCAGAAGCCCTAGAAAAAGGCTTGTGGTCCAATCAATCAAAAATGGGCTAGAGCAAGCAAGACCAGGGCTAGATCTGCCATGGTTTGTGACCACAAAGGCTCCATTTGGAGGAATCTTCTGGGGGGTAAAATAGGCCTGCTGTTACTATAAACAAAAGCTTTCATCACGTTTTAAGGCTTTACCCACCACCCCACCACTCCATCCTGCAGGGAGCGGGTTTCCAGCAGACCAAGGCCGTGTAGCAAGAGCTCCCTCTCGGCACCGTGGAAGCCAAGAGAAACATGCTTTTTGAGAAGTGGCACTTCAGTGTGGAAAGGGCATGGATGGGAGCTTAAATAACGATGTGCCAGGAGACATTACTTCTTGTAAACACTCAGAACACGTTTTTTCCTCGTCAAGGCATGAGCTGGCGAGAGCTCTTTAAGGCTTCTGTTGCCCCACACTTCAGCTACCCAGTGTGCTTCCAGAGGCTTCCCCGGGGTTCATTACAGAGACTGCGGTTTTACTTTGGACAGGGGAACAAGGCTCTTAAGTGTTACGTGTACGTTTGTGAAAATTCTTCTCTCTCAGATGTGTGGGAAGTAGAGAGAACACATCTCGGCCTTGGATACTACTCAAGCTCCCTTCCCTTTAATTCCTTCACACCGGTCTTTTGGCTGGTCAGTAACTCCTTCCTCAAAGGTAGCCCTCCAACACAAGTCTACCCCTTCACAAAGAATGGATGTTTAAAGCTTGTGGGGGAAACGAGGGATGGACTCACTATTATCCTTGGGTTTTCTAAATCTTCCAGTAGTCACACGTGCTGTTTTCAAATTTAAAATAAATTTACAAATTCTTCTCTCTGTATCCTGCTAGTCCAGGTAATGTTTGACCTCTCTTCTTGCCTTCTTCATATTTGCTTCTCTTGGTCTAGGTCATGGCCCTCCTATCGCCGAAGTCTTTATTGGCATTTTTCTTTGATTATCTGCCTCAAATTTAATTTCCTACTTAAAAGCCTTTTGACTTATCTTATAGTATTTAATTCTACACCTGGCTTCTCCATAAAAATGATCAAGATCCTTGTAACTCCCAACAACACCCACTTCTTCCAAGGCCCAGGCATCTGTCTGCACATTGTTCAATCAAGTTATCCCGTTTTCATCTTCAGGATATCTCTTGTTTTGCTCTGTGGTGGTTTCAATGAGAATCGTCCCCTTAAACTCGAGTGTTTAAATGCCAGGGGCCCAGTCAGCAGAACTATGACAGGATTAGTAGTTGCCAGACCCTGAGTCGGTCAGTCCCTCCCTCTCCCTTCCTTCCCCCCCTTCTCTTCCTCCCTTCCTCCTCCCTTCCTACGGCCTGTGGATTGGGATATAAAGCTCTCCAGTACATGACTGACTGCTCCCTACCATGATGGTTTAACCTCTAAAAGTGCAAGGAAGTCACCAATGAAATGCTTTTCTCTTATAAGAGTTGTCTTGGTCATGGTGTCTCTTCACAGCAATAGGACAGTAACTGAGAGAGCCTGCTATTTCATTATTTCACTCATAAATCAATCTTTGACATTTTAGGTGTCTTTGAAATCCCCTTCTCATCTAAGCTTGTTAAATGCAATAAGATCTACAAGTTTCTTACTGTAGCTATATCATTTTCAATGTGTTTGTGGCACATTGCATTAAAGCTAAAAATAATCCCTGGCTCTCCTTAGGAGAGGATTGTGTAGCTCTCTATTGGGATCAAGCTTGGCATTGTGATTTACTTCAGTCATTGAAATGTGAGCATCTATAATTTGAGCCACCTCTGAGCAGAAATTTTGAACACACTGCATTACTCCACTATTTTCTCTTTCATGCAAGCATCTTGTCTCTTCTAGAAGACAATTTTATTCAGTCTAGGTTGTCCCTCCCCCTCCAATGTGTAGAAAAGCTGAAGCAGAGTTGATTCTGTAAGTTATGTTCATGACTAAAGAATAATGAATCATGTTTCTGGTACTGTTTGGATTTGCTTGTTACTGAAGCGTAACTTAGATTGACCTTACTGACAGCTTGTAAATGTGCACAGCTATCACCATGGTAATTTAAAACACACACACACACACACACACACACACACACACATTCTCATTCTGTCTTCACAGTAAACTTACTGGCTAATTTTTACTTTGTCCATCCTATTGCTAATGAAACAAGCAAACGAACAAGAGACATTAAAATCCAAGGCTGATCAAATTCTAAAAGTCAAAATATGGCAAATCAAATTAAATCGTGTGGCAGTTTGAATGAGAATGGCCCCCTAAACTCATATATTTTCTTGCTTGTTCCCTGGTTGATGAACTGTTTGGAAAGGATTAAAAGATGTGTTCTTGTTGGAGAAGATGCATCACTGGGAATGAGCTTTGAGGTCTCAAAAGTCCATGCCAGGACCAGACTGTCTCTGTCTTGGTGTAGGAGGTCCTTCTGTTTGTGTATTGCTTTCATTGTTTAATCAATAAAGAAACTGCTTGGCCTGATAGGGAAGAATTTAGGTAGGCTGAGAAGACAGAACTGAATGCTGGGAGGAAGAAAGTAGAGTCAGAGAGAGCCGCCATGGAGCTGTCAGAATCAGACATGTTGAAACTTTCCCAGTAAGCCACAACCTCATGGCGATACACAGATTAACAGATATGGGTTAAATTAAGATGTAAGAATTAGCCAATAAGGGGTTAGAACTAATGGGCTAGGCAGTGTTTAAATGAATACAGTTTCTGTGTGGTTATTTCAGGTGTAAGATAGCTGGGCGGCTGGGACGACAAGCAGCCCACTCCTCCTGGTACAGATTGGTGCTCCAATGTGGTAAATTGACTCCACATAAAACCTGAGAGGGCTTTAAAAGAAATTTTAGACAAAACACAGCTGTTTACTGTTTGCTGGTGGCATGCTGCAGAGAAATTTTCCTGACTCAGCAGCCATACCAGAAAAAAAAGCTGTGCAGTTTTAAAATGCAAAAACATGGTTTCCTGGGCACACAACTGGAGAACTGTATCCACATACAACCTGAGAGAGCTTGGGAAGTGATTCTAGACAGAAAGGAATAAAGCATGACTTCTTGGTAGCAGCAATTTCTTGGATCTGTTCTGCTTGCTAGAAGCAAGCACTCTCATTTAAGAGAAGCTTCCCTGACTCAGCTTTAGCTGCAAAATCCTGCAGCTCTTTAAGAGGTCCTGCCACAAAACACTTAAATGGTGTTGCTGAAAAGCTGACTGCATGCTTTTTGGTTTTCAGCCACTCTCTCCTGCAGGGAGCCGGTTTCCAGCAAACCAATGCTACATAGCAAGAGCTCCCTCTTGGCACCGTGGAGGCCAAGAGAAACATGTTTTTTGAAAAGTGGCACTTCAGTGTGGAGAGGGCATGGATAGGAGCTTAAGTAATGATGTGCCAGGAGACATTATTTCTTGTAAACACTTAGAACAGGAGTATTCTGGGAAGAAGGAAGCTCTTTCTGAAGTCCTGTCCAGACACTGAAGAAGCAAGATGTGACCTGCCCTGCTGAAAAAGGTATTGAGCCATGTGGCTAACATAGATAAGAACAATGGGTCACTATGTGTTATAAGAGCTAATACAAAGCCTGAGCTAATGGGCCAATCAGTTTATCATTAATACAGTCCTCTGTGTAATTTCTTTGGGGCTTACTGGCTGTGGGAACTGGGCAGGACAGAAACCCCAACAAGCCTCCTGTTACACTGTCTCTGCTTGTCTCTGTCTCTGTGTGTGTCTCTCTGCCTCTGTCTCTGTGTGTACATCTCTCTCTCTCTTCCTGCTGCCTGTGGCCAGAATGTAAAGCTCTCAGCTACTGTTCCAGCACCATGCCGGCTTCCATGATGCCAAACTCCCTGCAACGACAATAACAGAATAACCCTCTAAAACTGGAAACAAGTCCCAATTATATGTGTTTTTTTAATAAATAAATAAATAAGAGTTGTCTTTTTCATGGTTTCTCTTCACAGGAATAGAACAGTAACTAAGACAAATTGTATTTTTGTAGCAAATCCCTCACTTTTTCCACTATACCAAGTATTATAAGTATCCTTCAAAAGCACGTGTTCTAGTCCCCAGCCCCGCAGATGTGATCTTTGTC
Organism: Dicrostonyx torquatus; assembly: GCA_028555095.1. Taxonomy (NCBI): domain Eukaryota; kingdom Metazoa; phylum Chordata; class Mammalia; order Rodentia; family Cricetidae; genus Dicrostonyx; species Dicrostonyx torquatus. The sequence continues at coordinate 3,496,253 of JAQHUG010000190.1, read as the reverse complement.
CTAGTTTCATTTACGTTGCTGGGATAAAATACCCTGACAAAAGCAACTTAGGGGAGCAAGGGTTAATTTCAGTTTGCAACTCCAGGTTACTGTCTATCATTCTGAGGAAGTCAAGGTAGAGACTCACATAGCTGTTCATGTCACATCCCACTTAAGAGCAGAGAAAAATTAATACGTACATGCTTGCTTGCTTTCTTATACTCAGGCCAATTTTTATTCTCTTGTATAGCCTAAGAACTGCTGCCTAGGGAGTGGTGTCGTCCACAGCAGGCTGGGTCTTCCCACCTTGGCTGGTTTTAGGAATCAAGACAACCTCAACCTCCCTGTAGACATGCCCACAGGCCAACTCAATGTAGACTATACCACACTGGGATTCTCTTCCCTGACGATTCTAAATTATCCTGAGAGGACATCCAGAACATCACAGCCTTTTAAAGATAGCAAAGCTACTGTGATGTCATCAGAGGAGCGTCCAATTCCATAAGGATGGAGCCCGCATAAGAAGAAAAGAGAGGCAGACACAAACAGGTAGAATGTCATGCGAAAGTAGATGCAGAGCTCTTAAGACCAAACAATACCAAGAATGATTGGCAGTACTAGAAGCTAAGAGAAAGGCCTGTGCTAAACTTACCCTAGGGCCTTCAGAGAGAGCATAGCCTCGCCACAGCTTTAATTTTAGACTTCTGGCCACAAAGACTGTGAGAGGATAAATACCAGCTGATGTAAGCTACCTTATTCATAGTCATTTAGTCATATAGTCATAGTCCTAGGAAACTTACATAACCACCAGTGTCTTAATTCTGGGGCAGAACTCTCTAGAAACTCTTCACAAAGTAGGATGGGAAATGGATACAGCCTGTCTGAAACCCCTTAATTCTTCCAGTGACAACCAAGTGTCAGTCTTGTTTGGTTCATTTACAGGGTCATAACAGGGTAGCTTACACAGAAGAACATTTTTCTCAAATTCTGGAGGCCGGAAGTCCAAGACCCAAGTTCAACAGGGTCCACTCCTCTGAGGCTTCCCTGTTAGGCTTGAGATGGCCTTCTCCTCTGTATGGTCTCACAGGTCTTCCTCTTAGACCTGTCTGGGTTCCAATCTTCTCTTCGTACAGAGGCATAAGTGATATTAGATTAGGGCTTGTTCTAATGGCCTTATTTATTTGTCTGAATTACCTACCCAGGGACCATCTCTCCTACAGGTCACATTCTGGGCTTTTCGGGAAGATTTTAACTCATGAATGTCACAGTGGATACAAGTCATCTCATGACACTACCTAGTGTTTATAAGTATCTAAGGACATTCTCATGGTGCTAGAATGCACAGATTGGTCACAAGAGTATAAGAATAGACCCAAAGACTTTTGAAGAAGCCGGCTGCATCTCTAAATCTGATAGCCAGGACTATATGAAAATAAGCCATTCCTACTTCTTTTGCAGTTGTCTGTATTGGTTCCAGATTCTTTGCCTTGTTCTGTGTCTTGCTGTTTCATCTCTCTCCTTGGCTTTAGGAGTCTTAACTATAACTAGATTCTCCTTTGGGCTGTGATAACATTATTGCTAAATTTTCTACCCATATCACATTCACTTCGATCCCTTCCTTTGGCACAACCCTTTCTACCAGGAAATTCTCCCTCTAGCCTTCTGGTATCTCCAACCTTACAATCAAAACTGAAAGATACATTTTGAGAGCTACAACGAGACATAAATGTGCACCTACATGGCTCTCGATTGCTTTCCCATGATCATGAGTTATTAGGAGCATTGACTCCGAGGTTCCAAATGTCTGAGTCACTGCTATAGTGCTTCTTTAATGTTGCAAATTCTATTTGGGAAGATAGAAGTAAATGCATTGGTGCTCTGGTGGAATGGAAGATAAAAGATCGAGAGTGATGAAATAGGGGTCAGTTATTCTACTTCAGATGGTTGGGAAAGATGTGTCTGCTACCAGGGCTTTGAAGAAGAAATTAGAAAAGGCAGAGGGACAGTCTTGGGACTTTGTGGGCCCAGGAAGAAGCAGGTGGTTCAATGTGTCCTGAAATGGGAATAAACTTGGTTTAGCACGGTACCAAAATGACAAATATGAACCAGCCTGGGGAAGGGAAAACAGGAGCAGGCTGAGACTACTTCTGTAAGGGCTTTTACTTGGAGTGACCATGGAATCTCCTGAAAGTCTTGACTGAAGAGTGACACAGACAGATGGATGTTTCCCAAAGACTCTCTGCTTCTGTCATGTGGTTATAGGTTATAGAAGGCAGAAGAGCCAGAACAGAGAAGTGGTCCGAGGCAACCACGGAGATGGTTTCCACAGGGCACTGGAAATCGAGGTGGGAGAAACAGGCTGGGAATGCGCCCTGAAAGCACAGCAGACTTGGGCTGTGAGAGAGAAAGATCAGCAAGATCAGGATGATGAGGGAGAGCCAGGAGAAAGGATGAGCAAAGAAGGAGCAGAGAAAGCAGAGGGGGGTGAGCTGGCACCAGATAAATTGTCAAAGATGGGGAGCGGTAGGTGTGCCAAATGCTGGTCCCTGGCTGAGCCTTGAAGTAAAGAATGAAGCCTGGATCTCTAGGATGGTTCTTGTGACAACAGAAGTTTAAGGAGTTGGTGTGAGAGAAAGGGACAAGAGGAAAAGGGTGCCCAAGTACAGACCACTTAATAGTGAAGGTAGTTAAACCTGAGAAGCTTAGCATCTGGGGTTCACAGTCTTGTGTCAATGCTGAGGTCTAGGGCAGAGAGAAGCCAAGGCTGCTGTGGGTGAGGCATGGACCCACCCCACAATGGCCTGAATTCTGCAAAAGCCTGTAAGTGTGTGCTTTTCTCAAAATGGGATTGCTTAAGGACTTCCTACATTGATTCCCTTTGGTCCAAGTGATGGCTGGTTTTAATCTACATCAGGCATTTTCTTTAAATTGTAGGGAAGCATGCCTCACCATGCCATCCGTTACTCTAGAATGCCATGTCCTTGATATCTGGCAAGAATTTATTTCACATGCAATTTCTGGGAGCGTGGTCGGAAGCACACTGGCACAGATACTAATTGGAGCAGTTAACATCCTGTTTTTGGCTTTCAGTCCCACAAAGGACTTAGAAAGCGTCATTGCTCAGGCTCTCCTGCTAGGATTCTGAGGTCCTCAGAGCAACCACTCATCCCCACCCCTTCCTTGCTTCTTATTTGCTGTTTTTCAGGGCAAAGATGATCACTTCAGCACATTTTCACATCTTGGCAGAAGTTTTTAAATGAAGCTAAAATTCTAGACTGGCTTTCCAGCTACTGAGGAGGATGTCTGGGATACTTCAGCTTCTTAGCCAGGAGTTTCAAAAACTTACAAACAAGCGTTCCATTGGCCCTAGTGAAGCAATGTGATGTCACTCTGGATAGCATTTTCTCTGACCCATGACGTGGGCTGAACAGATCACTCTACTTGCCTCCATTAATTCTATGGGAAATTACCAAGTCAAATGTGAAATTGCCTGCCAAATAAGCTCTCATTTTCCAGAAAGCTCCCCAGTGAAACAAACTTAAACAGAATGTGCTCTAACCACGTTTAAACTGTGGCTGCATTTTAACCAACATTAACTTGGTCCACGCACACTGAACTTCAGAAAGCTTAAACAGAAAGGCAGATACAGCGATGGAAGCCATGCTTCTGCCTGTCCTCTCGTTCAGATGTAAGCTTCGCTGCTTTCTCATAGCCAGGCAGAGTTCCAATAGCAAGGAAGGGGGTTGAGGCGAGAAGATCAGGAGCTCAGAGCTAACCTGGGCTACATGGCTCAGTCCCAAAAGAACCATGTCTTCGTGCTCTATGACTAAAAGGAAATTCTCCACTCTGTCCTGTCAGGAAACTACTTCTGAATCCTTTTTGTCTGAATCAGTCCAGCTTTCCCCACCCCTACCTCGACAAGCTCACACCTAAGTAGAATACCATAGCAAAATACCTCAGGCTGAGTGTCTTAAACAGTAGAAACTCATTCACAGTTTGGGAGCTGGCCGTTCAAGCATAAAGAGATGCCAGACTTGGCTTCTCCTGAAGTTTCACTCTGAACTTTGTCATAACCTTGCCTTTTCTCTACGCACGCCATACAACAGGTGTCTCTTTTTCTTCCTCATTGTTCTCCTCTTCCCCTAATTTTCCCCCTCCTCATTCTCCCTCTTCCTCCTTGTCTTCTTCCCCTCAGCCTTTTTTTGAGACATGGTTTCTCTGTGTAGCCCTGGCTGTCTTGGAACTCACTCTGCTTTGAACTCATAGAGATCCACCTGCCTCTGCCTCCTCAGCGCTGGTGTTAAAGTCTTCAAGCTCACAACACATTGTGGTGTATTTTACAATATTCGTAGGCATCTAGTCTCTGAGTGACTCTTTTCCTCAAGCTCAGTGTAAACCTCCTTGGTGAAAAACCTTGTTTTAAGGCTCTGTGATTATAGCAATCGATTGGTTGATCTTCTTAATCACTATCAGAATTCTGCTCACAAATGTCCTGTTGGAAACACCTTGGTGGGGGCGACGATCAGCACAGCGGCTTCTTGCTGTTAGATGGGCAGGTAAATCCCTAAAGTTGCTTAAAAATAAGTTCATTTATTTATATTCCGTTGACTGTCCTAGAAAATTCTGTCCCTAGGGAGCCTCAGCCATTTGTTAATGTCTATATGGAAGCCTCCCCAGAAGGCTATATTGATCTGGCTTTTGTTACTACCATGAAATGTCTAAGGCTGTGAGCTTTATAAAGAAAATTAGCTTGTTTGGTTTACAGTCCTTGAAGCTGTAATCCCCAGATTGGGTAGTTCCCTTGATTTGATCTTTGTTGATGTCCTGATGGCACTTGACATCATGGCAAGAGGACACGTGGAAGAAATAAATTATATCTCACATTAGAAATCCAGAGAACGTTCAAGGGCTGGGCTTGAGTGTCTATACTAAGTCAATCATGTGAGAACTCATGGATTCCATGAGACCTACAGTAATTTCTCTCCTGAGAGCACATCCCTGCAGTGACCTAAGGGCTTCCTGGCAGTCTTCACCCTTGAAAGCTTCCACAGCGGTCCTCAGCATTACTACACTGAGGACCAAGCCTCCAGCACACAAGCCTTGTGGAACACACCACATTTAAACAATAGACAGTGCGGGGGGGACAGTCCTAACACCTTGGACTCCCAGACATCACTCATTTCCATATCTGCACCCAGTACCACCTACCCAGGAGGGGTCTAGACCTGACAGTTTATCTTATTTTATGCTACGGCCGAGGACAGAGAGCTGAGGACAATAAGACAATTGCCAAAGTCCTTCCTGGAAGGGCTCCAAGTAAGTTCTTCTGACTCTAAGGTCAGCAATGTTTTCCTTCCTATACCATTATCCCTCATTATGTGAAATTAAAAATATCAAGGGCTTTTGGTCACTAACCCATGTAACGGAGCAGGAACAGTTTCTCTTGTGAATTCTGAGAAATCCAAACAGCCTATCTTTTGGTACCACATGACCTACCCCACAATCTTGTTGGCCTATAAAATGCTCAAACGCTCAAGTCAAATGTTTAGATAGAATTCTCAATGGATATATTCTTCCTTCTATTTAAGTGCAAATGGAATTTCTCAACATCAAGTGGAAAAACCATCTAAATGTGTCCTTCAGTCAGCTACAGGACAGGGAAATGATGTAAGTGGACTGCATGGTCTGAAAATTCTTCTCCGAAACCACGAGTTTACTCTTCAGGTGCAAGATGAATCATGCCCAAAGGCGTCTGTACATAAACACGAGTCTGGCTGGCCACAGCCTGCACCTAGCATCTCTTCTAAAAGCAAACAGAAGAGCAGACTTTCCAATCAGATCATGTGTTTGCCTGAAAATCTATAGACAGAAGGTATGTGTGGCCTCTTCCTCTGGCTAGCCTTAGTGTCAAAATTAGAATGAGATCTTTGTGTGCTTGGAGCGATAGTCTCTCCCCGTGGGATAGCTTTCTCTCTTGAGAATACTGGAACACAGAGCCTGAGGTTGTAGCACACTTATGGGATCACTTAGCCCATATCCCTTAGAGACCCAGAGCCTGGAAAGAAGGTGTGTGTTTGCTTGACAGAGGTTTCATGAAAATTCATCCTTGTGCCATGTCAGGCATGTGGGTCTGAAAGACAAGTCATCTACATCACTGGCTGCTTGTCTGTGTGGGTCTGCAATAGTCCCTTTCGACTAGCTGGGGTCAGACTTGAGAAACTGGATTGTGTTCATTCTGCACTGCGATTGAAAGAGCTGCACGTGGCAGCTTATGAACTGTGTCTCCCAGCAGGCTCTGAAAGACAAGTGGAGAGGGGGTGGCCAGTGTGCGGGAAGCCCCCCCTGCAGAATCGGCTTGGGACATACAATAACATCTATGTGTAGCCCAGAAGCCTACAAACTGCTTCCCAGCAAGCGAGCGAGTGAGCATGGGCAAGCAGGCCAAGGGAAGGTCAGAGGATCTTTTGTTAACTGTTTATCTTAGAGGCTGGTTTGTCTGTTGTGGGGGAAACAAACAACGTCCTTGCCAGTGTGCAGCAGCCTAATTTTTTCCTCCCCCATATCTTCATTTCTAATGCTCCAAAGCATATATTCCCTTTAATTTGTGGAGTCAGCTCAAGGTGACTTTCGGTACACCTGGGGCAAGACAGAAATCCCAGGGTTCTCGTCCCCTTTCTGTTACCATCATTTATTGAATTATTTCAATGGCCGGAAGGCACAGCTAAAGATACCAGTACTGTGTTTTCAGACTCCTTTGGCTTTGGAGTTGTGTAAAGCTATTTAATGAGACGTCACAGTTCTCGGGTCTTGTTTGGTAATGTCATTTCTAAGTTCTCCCTGAGTTCAGAGCAGGTAGTGAAGTCCCACCATGACTGCATTCTTAGCCTCCCTGGATAGCTGGTTGGCAAAAGAAAACCCAAAAATTTCTGGAGACTTCTTGCTGGTTTTGCAAGATTAGATGAGCAAAACAGAAGCCGGGAACCCAGCTGCATGAGCAGGAAGAGGCTGTAGAAATCATCACGCAGAGGTTCAGTTTTCTGGAATCACCTTTGGCATTCTATCAATCCCAGATAGAGAGAGGTCCTCTTTAGTCAAATCCACTTTTCCCAGATAGAAGCTGGAATTCTATCTGTTCATTAGGAGTTTGTGCTTACTTTTTGCCATTCTCCTGCCCCCTCATTTCATACAAGGCACACAAACTCAATTCCACAACAAAATGATTCGTCTCTATATTACATTACCTGGCCCCAAAAGGCCGAAGTAGAGAGTGGCATTGCTGAAGAATACTGAAGAGTGTGAACTAAAATGTCCCTTCCAAGCTGTCTAGAAACAAAGTTCCCTGCCTGAGAGTAATTGTCGCAGTTTTACCCATTGATAAGTCAGTCCACAAGAGTTCAGGCATCATTAAAGGCATAGAAGGATTTGGTGTGGGTTCACGAGACCTGTCCATCTTCTGCACCTGAGCTTAGAAAACGCAAGGTTATTTTTAAATCTGTGAAACAAGCAATGATAACCACTTTTCAAAATCTCCAACATCCATCTGTCATTATTGTCATCTCTTTTGTTTATAGACAATTCGAGATAGTTCCTTGGGAGGACATTTGTGGGAAAACACAACTGTGACAAAATGAAAGCCTTAGCCGCGACCGTAGATTCTTGCCTATCTTTGATGTCAGAGAATAGCTGTGCCCTCCCCTCTAAGAAATGGACATAGTAGGTACTCACCAGTCATTAGGGTGTAGTAATTGGGGTAGGAGAGGCTGGGGAAGTCCGGAGTCAAGTAATCCACTTTGACTCCCCTGTTCACAATCTCTTTGAAACCAGGCAAGGATGCCAGGACCTCCTCACTGATGTAGTCTGAGCGAAAGCCATCCAGGAGAAACACCAGGAGCTTCCGGTGGGCAGAGGCTGGCCAAACCAGGCTGAGCCCAAACACCAGCACGACGGCCCCAAACTTTACTGCCATACTGCCAGGAGCCTGTCAGAGCCAGCTGGCACCACTATCCCCTTGTGAAGCCTGAGGATGGAGAGCCTGGAGCTGTTCTCTCTTCTGGGGGCTGGACCTTGCACTCTTGCTCTTCCTAAGCCAACTTCACTTGCAGGATTTAAAGGAACAGCACTCCATTTTAAAAAACCATTTCTGCTCACCCCTACCAGGTCCAGAGACTGACCCCCTCCGCACAGGCTGTGCTCTCTAACACCCTAGAATTAACACGAAGGGAGAAAGCAAAACCTCGTTGTTTTGGTGAACGGTCTATAAATATAAACATCCGCTAAGAGGCGAAGTCTTGGAAGATGACAAAGTCAACACTTAAATTTGTGCTGACCAGAGGGAGGAGCCGGGGAGAAGGGAAGTCTTTAAACTTGTTCTGCCTGATTTAAACCTTCCGACTTCTTCACTTAATCATTCAGTAACCCCAAGCTCTTAACTTAGGGTATAAACCAGAGGGTGTAAACATTTAGCTCTGGTGAGCTATGCAGCCTTGTCATAGCCATAGCCTTTAGAAACAAATGACTTATCTAGGTCTCCACTATTGATTTTTGTCTTCATATGCCCTGAAATGCAATGTTATTATTTTTCAGATGCAAATAAACTATTGGTGCCTGGCACTCACCTGGAGGAGGTGTGGCTAAACAGAGATGCTACCAGAGGAGCAAGAGAGAAGATTCTACAACTGGTTTTGAAGAGGTCAGGCCTAACAGGTTAGTCTGGGGCAGCATTGCCCACAGGGGTGAATGAGAGACGGAGGATGCGGCTTTGACATGAAAGAAGAACTTGAAACAACCAAGCAAGTTCCACACAGGAATGAGTAGTCAGAGGAGCCCCTCACAGGAGGAGGGCTGGGAAGGGGAGAAGGTACAGGTTCTCAAGGAGATGGCAAGGACCAAGTCTCCAGATCACGGGAACTCTCTACAGTAGTTCTTCCGTCTGGGGCAAAACTAAACGGTATGTTTAGGCAGAAGCTCATAAAATATGTGTGGCCACAGAAGCAACTTAGAAAATATTGGGTTGCGTTGGTGTTGTAGGTTTGCTTGGATCCTGAGGAGCCATGCAGGCATGGTCAGCCTGCGGTCTCTCTCATCTCCATGGTTCTGACCAACTACTCACCTTCTCCTGCTTCACCGTTCCTTGTGTTGAAAGTCAAAACTTCACATGGCACCATGGATAAAAAAAAATTAGTCAACCAGGTGGGGGGTGGCACACACCTTTAATCCCAGCACTTGGAAGGCAGAGGTGGTCGGACGTCTATGAGTTCAAGGTCAGCCTGGTCTACAGAGAGCATGCCAGGACAGGCTCCAAAGCTACACAGAAAAACCCAAAGAAATTAGCCAACTGACATTTTAGTTGACTCAGACAAGAATAAAACTTCATTTTTTTTCTCTAATGAAAGAAAATGCTTTTATAATTAAATTCATTTTTTTCTTTTTAAAAATAGAAAAATGGTAATTTATCCTTAACGTGTATTAGTTTGAAAACACAATTTTGTTCTTGCTTGGTTTTTCAAAACAGGGTTTCTCTGTGTAGCCTTGGCTGTCCTGAAACTTGCTCTGTAGACCAGACTGGCCTTGAACTCACAGAGATCTGCCTTCCTCTGCCTCCTGAGCACTGGAATTAAAGGTGTACACTACCACCACCTGGCTATGCAATTTTAGTCTTATCTAGTTGAATAGTAATATATTGTTGCTTCATTAAACAGAAAAGATGAAAGACAGGAAGGAAGGGGATGGGGAGGAAAAGAATGAAGAATTGAAAGGAGAAGAGCAGAGGGGAGGGGAGAGGAGAGGGAGGGAGGGAGGGGAAATGTACTAATAACTGGTGGGTTCCCAGCCCTGGGCATTGCACATATAAAAAGAATTCCCCACGAAGAAGCCCAAGAAAGCTGCAGACTCAGCTGGACCCTGAAACCCGAGTTTTGCTAGCTGGGCAAGTCCACACATTTGCCTTGGGGTTACCCCAGGTTAGCTCAGGAGAGAATCAGTGGTCAGACTCTGAAAATGAGCGTAAAACGACGGAGGCATTTCTCCGCCCTGTTAGAGAGTGGGAGAGCTCGCCGCCTAGTTTGACTTTTCACTTTGGTCTTTTTCTCTCTGCAACATTGCTGTTATTATTGTTAAGAGTGTAACACTTACCGTAGCCACGTTTTCTCTTTCAGCTTCTTCAGCTCCCACTAAAATATCAAGTAATTCTTCTGCTCTTGGCAACATTTACAAAACCTGGCTTTTTATAAAGAGAATTTTTATGTTTTATCAAGATAATTGTGTTTCCTACTAAGCTTGTCAAATTTACACTTAGGAAATTGAGTCTTTTTTAAAAAAATTATATGCTTATTAATCTACCTTGCTTGTCTTTCTTTTGTCAGCCTTGGTGATAAAGTTCCTGGGATTATTTATTCAATTTTCAGTTTACACACTGACTCCTTTGTAGTCCTCTTAATTTCCTCAGTGTTTGTCTTTCAATATGTTGGTTTTATCTCTGCTTTGGGTCTTGTCTTACAACTGTTTAAATTACATTATTAAGATACCAATATATTAATAAATTCTGCTCTTTTCTAGTTAATTAACATAACCTATATCTTTATTAAAGTATTTCTCCTTCTTTAGTTTTATTTTGTTGCTTTTATTTATGCTTCTTGAGAGCAGAATTAATTATTTGCATTATTTCTGGTTTAAGTAATAATTTTTGTTATACTTTTTAAGTAATAATGTTTATTATTATGCTTTTTCTTGTATGAGCATACCTTTTCAGATCCAATAGGATTGCTATATAAATGTCCAATTTTCACTAGAGTAAAAATATCTGACATTAATTCATTCCTTAAGTGGATAACTGTAGATTTTTAACTGGGTGTTTTCTGACTATCCAGGTAGAGCTTGCTGTTGCTATCTATTGCTTTGTGCTCAGATGATAGACTCTGCATTAAATCTATTTTTTTGTGCTTTGCTTTATATCTGGCCAAATCCTGTGGCTGCTCCAGGGATTTGGGTAGAGAAGATACATGTGCTCTGTTTACCAGGCACGGAGGTTGACACATATTTAGTTGCTCAGTTTTAGAAGTTCCAGCATGTGGGATAAATCTCTCACTGTGACCTGCGTCAGGGTAGCCTGCAGCGATGAGGTGCAGATGTACGTGGCCAGGAGCACTGGGGAAAGCTGATGTTCTCTTCCAAAGCCTCCAGGGTCCTGCGGCTCAGAGACTCGCTAAACTCCAAAGCTCTGCAACAGACGCTGATGCAAACATAAAGGTTTTCATGTCGCCAGAAGGCACTGCATTGTGCATGAGAAGTGGAGTCTTAACAGAGTCAAGATTTATTTAAAAATCTGCTTGCTTTCATAAGCTTTAGCTAAATTAGTGGTTCTCAACCCAGGGGTCACAACCCTGTAGGATCAAAAGACCCTTTCAGAGGGGTTGCCTAAGACCATCAGAAAACACAAATATTTATGATTCATAACAGCGGCACGATTACAGTTGCGAAGCAGCAATGAGAACAGTTTTATGGTTGGAGGTCAGCACAACGTAAGGAATTGCATTAAAGGTCACAGCATCAGGAGGGTTGAAAACCACTGCTCTAATTACACAACAGTTAACTTTAAGTCACAACTCACTCCTAGGACTAGTGCGTCTGACCTTCCAGGTTTTCAACAGTCATACTTAAGAAGCCAAGACTAATAGAGATGAAGGGGCTTACGAAAGAGCCCCCTTTCCACCTCTGCCTCCGGGCTAGCTGCCAGGACCCCAGAAGCACTGGTAAGTTACCTATTGTTTTTATCAGAGAGGCCATGGAAACCCAGCCATCAGACCATAGCCAGTGGACATTCTGTAAAGATCTGGGTAATTTAATTACAGAGAAAAGTATCCTCAAGGCTTCCCGGGGAAGCCACTAGTAAGCAAGACCTTGACCCAGTCCAGATAACACAACTAGACAGAAAAATATTAAAAGAAAACAAACAAAAAACCTGGGTATCCTCACAAGTAGGGCTTTAAGAATCATCCCTGTGCAGTCTTGACTGGCAATGATGATGATGAGATGATGATGATGATGATGAACCAAAACCTGTTCAATTAGGGGCCTTGGTTCCCCTAAAGACCAACAAAGGCAATCCATGTACCCCACTATCTATCAGACCCGAGGGAATTAATGTCATTGTTTGCTTTCTGTTGCTGTGATAAAACACTAACCAAAGCAACTCATGGAGGGAAGGGTTTACCAGGCTGACAGATTACAGGCCACCATCTCATCAAGGAAAGCCAAAGCAGGAACCTGGAGAGGAACCTGGAGGCAGGAACTGAAGCATAGACCATAGAGGAGTGGTTTTTATCCTTCTGTGACCCCTTTGGGGGGTCACAGATTAAATATTTTGCATAGCAGACATTTACATTGCAATTCATAATAGCTGCAAAATTATAGTTATGAAGTAACAACAAAGACTATCTTATGGTTGGGGGTCTCCACCACATGAGGAGCTGTATTTCAGGGTCACAGCATCAGGAAGGCTGAGAACCACTGCCATCCAGGAACTCTGCTCACCGCCTTCTTCCTCACAGTATCTCAGCTTGCTCTCTTATACATCCTAGGACCACCTGCCTAGAACTGACACCACCCACATTGGGTTTGGACCTTTCCACATTATCATTAATCAAGGAAATATCCCCCAGACTTGCCTACAGGCCAATCTGATGGAGGCAATTCTCCAGTCTGGCTTCTCTCTTTCCAAGTGATTCCAGTTTATGTCAAGTTGACAAAGATCAACCAGACCAATTACTAACCGGGTTCATCTGTCCAAAATAAAAACCTAACATTCCAGAAAATGCTTACAGTAAAATATGAGAGTAAATTAAGACCTTACATTTTCTTTTCAGAAAAGGATCCAAGAGAAAGCCTGAGATAAGTAAATCTAAACCCATGGTCCACATGACTTCTGATTCTGGCTTTTGGAATCATTCCACTGGGGAGTTAACTAGTAACACTAGTAACTTACCTTTGACCCAGCAGGCAAATATGGGATCCAAACTGAGAGAACTATTTTTTTCCTAACAGTTCTTTCCCATCCAGAAATCACTCAAGACAGGACCAGATTTGAGAGACACAAGTCTGCCTTTTTATCTACACAAACTGTGGAGGACTGCCCATTTCAGGCCCTGTCACTGCAGACAAGTCTCGGGTACTCCTAGAGAGAGCAGTGTGGGCTCTCTCTACACTTTGCTACAATTCCTGGAGAAGGTGTTGGGCTATTTAGAGTACATTAAATCCGCCCCCTCCCTCACCGCCACCTCCAGGAAGGGGAGGCTTCCAGATATGAAAGTGGAGACCTTTCCCTCCTGATCTCTCATTGGAATTCAACTTGGAAATTAAACCTCAAATATTTGGAACATAGAGTGATTCTAACTCTAAACATAAACTTTCTTTAAAAGTAGGGGAGGTGGATGGGGGACTTGGAGCTGAAGAAATGGCTCAGTGGTTAAGTGCACTTTTAACCAGTGTGGGAAACCAGGATAGAGACAGCAAAAATAGTATAAAGCCCACCTTAAATGTAGGCTAGCACAATGAGCCCTCCAGACATTGTCCACTCTCATCCTTGAGTGCTGTACCAGAATGTTCGTTGGCCATGCCCACTCTCAACCGCTTCTGGTTTGATTGACAACACTCACTTAGCTGTCCACAGACATCTGTAACTCCAGTCCCAAGCATCCGATTCCTCGTCTGGCCTCCATGGGCATCACACAACTGTGGTGCATGGATATACCTATAGGTGAAACACTCATATGTAGAAACCAATAAAAACATCTTTTAGAAAGTGTTTTACTTTGTGTGTTGTTTCCAAAAAGCAAGGAAGTATTTCCTTTAGAGAAAATTGTGTGTAGATATACCTCGATTTATGACAGTATTATATTCCAAAACTCCAAATCTATGGCAGAAGTATCAAAGGTTGAAAATTCAATCAATACTTCAGACCTACTAAACACAGCTTAGCACCATAGTGCGCCACAGGGTATCACTACATCATATCAGTGATCACAGAGTGTGTGCCACCCTGTTATAACTTCCCATCAGCTTGTCTGTCTTTGTGATCTCTGTTGAAAGAATTTAGATGAGACACATGGAACACAGCATAGAAGATGTGTTGGGTTTGTTATAAAATGAAGTACTCACAAGGGCTGAGAGTGGGCAATGGCAAAATGAACCCTTATACAGGGCACACTCTCAGGGCTGAGAGGGGGTATGACCACAGAACATTCTGGTAGAGCGCTGTGATAGTTGGAATGTAATTGGCCTCCAGAACTTCATAGGGAGTGGCACTATTAGGAGGTGTGGCTTTGTTGGAGTAGATGTGGCCTTGAAGGAAGTGTGTCACTGTGGGTGTGGGCTTTGAGGTCTCCTTTGCTCAAGCTACACTCAGTGTGACACTCAGACTCCTTCCTGTTGCCTGCAGATCAAGATATAGAACTCTGACCTACCTCCCCAGCACCTTGTCAGCCTGTAGGCTGCCATGCTTCGGCCATGACAATAATGAACTAAACCTCTGAACTGTAAGTGAGCCTCCACTAAATGTTGCCATGGTCACGGTGTCTCTTCACAGCAACAGAAACCCTAACTAAGACAAGCATTCTTTCAAAAGGATGAGAGAGGACAATGACTGATAAGATCATTGTGCTAGCCTGCATTTTAGGAAGGCCTCACACTATTCCTAGTCTTTATGTCCGTTTCCTGTGCAAGTGATTAACAAAATCTTTGGAATCAACTCTTAAGGGGAAGTCTCTCTACCAGAAAGCCCCTGCATAAATAGAAATCTTATAAGGATCCGATATTTAGTTACTAATGACCTTTCGGCAGCCCATATATATGTCTACACTTTGGGTCACAGATCTGACTCAGATCCGATTCTTTGGATCAGTAACCAGAGTCCTACAACATCAGTTCCTGGTTTAACAGGCAGCTGGTTATGAGGGAGGAGAGCATCCCTAATGACCGTGGAGTCTGCTAATACCTAACCAGCTATGTAACACCAAGAGCGCATTGCTGAGCATCACACAGCATACTGCTGACATGGGAGAAGATCAGATTCAGAGTTCTGTGTCCAGGGGGCTCATATCACTCAGACAATCGTATGTGAGCACTGAACAAGGAAAAGACAGCGAAGTTCTATATGGAAAAAACAATCATAGATTCACCTTACTGAAACTGGAGTCAGTGGAACTGGGGAGAATTAGACAACAGATGGACAGACAGACACATGCATATATATACATATGTATATACACAATAAATATATATGCACACAACCTGAGGTACGCATTTTCACAAACTTGAACATGTACACGTGCATACACACACACACACACACACACACACACACACACAGAGAGAGAGAGAGAGAGAGAGAGAGAGAGAGAGAGAGAGCACTCAAAAAAACTTGAAAAAGAAAGCATTAGGAAAAATTTTCTCAGTAAATCCAAGTGACTGCCAAATGTTATTTAACACTATTACAACAAGCCAATTTCTTAGTTTTGGTAACAATGTTATGTTTTGTTATAGTGATAAAAACGGAGTTTATGGGAACCATCTACATTGTGTTGAAAATCCTTCAGGAAATCTAAAATTATTTCAGAATACACAGGGTTTTTTGTTTTGTTTTATTTTGTTTTTAATTGTGATTAGAATCCTGGTCATCAGTAGGAGGTCACAGGGAGGATAAAAGTGTCTTTGGAAATACAAAACAATAGAGTAACAACTGCCCATTGTTTAGCAGCTAGGAGGGAAGGCTTTCTCGAAATGTATCTAGCCAGCTACCTTATGAACCAAATCTGCAATTACTTGCTTCTTGTCATAGCGAAGTGTCTAAGTGTCTAAGTGTCCTCGCTAAAGCAGGAGGAGACTGTCTGTAGTATCCAGACAGTGTAAAATCCTTCACCCAAAGCAAGCAAAGCAACCCACTCGTTGTTAAAGGAACCCATGGAAAGCAAAGTTAGTCACTCAAAAATATGAGTGCTATTTTTCATAGGAGTTTTGTTCAGCCGCTTGCCCAGGGACGATAGTCACTACCCTTGCCTGGTGTCTCACACTGACACTGGCAAATGCTCAGCCAGTATAAACAGATCGTGCTGATTCTCAGAGCTAGAATATGGCTCACTGATATTCCTTCTTGTGGAATAAAGCTCTATTTCAAATTAAAAACGCAGTGTCCGTAATGTAGTACTGGAGCGGTCACAGTTCATCACATCAGTTATAGCTGAAAAATAGAAGGAGATATGTTCAAAAATTAGACAGAGAGGATTAGCACCTCGGATAGAATATATGGTGAATACTGAAATATCAGTAAGGAAAAAAATATGAAGAAAAGGGCAGGAGACGTGAAGAGCCAAGGAGCAGAGCGAGAGAACAGTAAATGGCTTGGAACGTTATCAAACAAATGTTCATTCTCGCAGTAGTGAGGAAAACAAAGCACCAAGTACAGACTTCCCATTCTGCTGTCTGTCAGGTTGGGACAAGAGGCTCTTAGATGATCCTGGCAGGGTTATGGAGCATTTGAAAAATGAGTAGCATCAGCTGGTTGCTTCCAAGGAGCAACGTAGACCCTACTCAGCAGCACTGAGGACCAGTCAGCGAGCGCTCTTCCGCCGTTCAGCACGCACCTTGGTCGTGCTCCTTGACTTCTTTCTGTGCTTCCGTTTCCCTGTTTGTAAAATGAGAAAAACCAGGGTCTTGCCGGTTATGGAAGTAGCTCTGTAGATCAGGCTGGCCTCAAACTCACAGAGATCCGCCTGCCTCTGCCTCCCCAGTGCTGGGATTAAAGGTGTGCACCAACACTCCCGGGCCCAGAGTGGATAATTTTTATGTAAAGAAAACCCTCAATATGTGGTGTCTGTTCAAGTTTCATTGTAGGACAAAGGAAGCTCAGGGGAGAAAAGGATGTGTGGGGCTTACACTTCCGGGTCACAGTTTATCATTGGGGAAGTCAGGACAGGAATCCAGGCAGGAGCTTGAAGCTGAAACCACAGAGAATATGCTGCTTGGCTTCCTTGTAAAACCCAGAGCAGCTGCACAGGCAATGCAACCCCCCCACAGCAGAGGCGGGGCTTCCTATGTCAATCAACAACCAAGACAAACCCTTACACATGTGAACATCCACTAATGTGACCTAGTCAGTCACTCCACTGAAACTCTTCTCGAGTCACTCTAGGCTATATCTTGCTGTCAGTTAAAGCTAACTAGTACAGTATTCAGATGATTGACATTACTCATGGGGTAAGTGGAAGCAACCTCCCAGTGCCTAGATTTTCCTGATGTTTCAGGTCCCATCCCCCTGCCGCACCTGAGGAGGAGAGCTATATCCTGCACACCTGAAGGCATATGCAAAACTCCCGCATACACATTCCACTATGCCCTAGGGACATTCAGGCTGGCTTTCCTGCACACGGAGACAGGTCCCCAGGTATTTATTTCAGCACTGTTTGCTAAGATAAAATATTAGAAACAATTCTAAATATTTATTAACAAGAATATGCATCATTGATAGGCATTATGCATGTTCATATAGTAGAATATTGTATAACTATTCAAAATGTAAATTAGATAAATATTAGGCTTTGGTTGAGCTCAAGGATACCATTCAGTGGTATAAACCAGTTACAGCTGGACGCATGTGGCACACATGTTAATACACAAGTGTACAATAATACTCTACAGAGACAGCAAACGTGCAAGGGAAAGCCAACAAGGCGTTGCATCTTTGAACATAATGTTCTACTTGTCTAAAAAGTTGACAATCTATTACAGTTCCGCACACCCAAAGGTTGACTTATAGATGCCATTTGTATTATGCCTTTTGTAGGCCAGACACTATTATAACATTTTTTTAAAAATCAGCAGGTTTTGGTGATTAATTGAACATGTGGGTGGTGAGGGAGAGGGGAGGCCGTTGGATGACTCCCAAGGTTCTGCCTTAGATGACAGAATAGTGCCATTTGTCAAGATCTGGACTATAGGGAAATTGCCATCTTTAAACGTTCTCCCATCACATAAATCAGAAAAAGGAGGGATGTTAAGCTAATTTAAACCATGATCCAAGGTAACAAAGGAACTCTATCTTCTGCCTAGACGGAGGGAGATGATTTGAGCATGAGAGAGAGAAAAGCAAGCCATCCTGAATCCCGCCTCATGCTCTCTGATACAAATGACCCCATGTTCTTCCTTTATGTCTTCGCTGGGTAAATAGATACCATCACAGATACAGAGAAAAGGTTAATTGATGGATTGTTACGAATTATAAAAGAGTTGAAATGTAGATATATATAGTTTAAAAATCAACCAACATGCTAAGTCTTGTTTCTTAGAAGTAGGGGGAATGTTTGTCAAACGAATATGTTTGAGTTTACATTTAAACTGTGAAATAGGAAGGATGACAGAGAGCAGTGTGTTGACTTAAAACACCTTGATGGCAGAACTGCATGTCTTGGCTGTAGCAGAGTGAGACGATCTGTTTTGAAGATGGGACATAATTAGAAGGGGTAAACGCTAGCCAGAGCCCCCTCCTCATCCAGCAGAGAAAAGGCTGAGCTTCAGATAGGCGGAGGAGTGTGCCCTGGGAGCATGAAGGGAAGCTGGTGGACTCCTCAACCTCCCTCGACAGTTTCCTTCCAGATTTCGGATTTATCCCATCTCTCTTTCTCCCCACCACCTTCTATTGTTTATTGCTGGTAATATATCTATTCTTTGTTCTTAGTGGCCTAGGGATATATCCTTTATTTGAGAACTTTGAGGCCACTGTGCTTCAGAATGGAAGTATTTTTTTCTGATTTGAGAAAGGCATTTTACAGAAGCAGTTGTAATAGAGTCTGAGACATCACCTGGTCATCAAGTCTGTTAATGTGACAACTAGTGGCTATTAATAATAGTCACTAAAATCAAGACCATTATTACTGCAATAATTTTTTTCTTTTTATTCAATATTTTTTTAAGGTCTGAAGATCAAATATTTTTAAAAAGTGTTTAGGAAGCTAATCATATATTTGACAAAAGTATGTGTGTGTGTGTGTGTGTGAATGAGATAATTTGGTTTCATAAATAGTCTCAAATAAAACCATGGTGAGTATATGTCCCTTAGTTGGTACAGGTAAAATCATAGTTTCCTGTTAAATAAATGACTAAACATTGACTTCAGATGCTTGCTGTGTTTTGAGATGTTAGGTTTTAGAACACAGAAAGTTTTAGATTGACAGGAAGCCAAACAAGGTGCCAGAGATTTCCTATATGGTCCCGGATGCCACATACATAGCCTCGCCCATGCTTGGCCTCCCTCACTGGTGTACATTGGTACATTTGATGGCTCCCATTGTCACATATGTGGTCATCTTTAACATCCAATTTCACTCTTGGTATAGTTTCTGTTAATCTGAAAAAGATTGTATGCTAAGTGTCCACCATTACATTGCCATGAAAGAGATTTTCAATCCCCTAAAAGTCGTGTATGTTCAATATGTTTGCACCCTTCTTCCCAGGAAAGCCCTTGCATCTACTGATCAACTTACTGTCTTCAAAGTTTCATTTTCTCTAGGGTGTCATCAATGGGCAATGCCACACAGCGGTTGACTTCATTTGTCTGGTCATGTTGGTCATGTACATCCTTCATGTCTTTTTACAGCTCCATCCTTCACCTCCTTCAACATAGAATATCTCACTATCTTGACAGCACTGCATATGTGTCTCTTCACATATTGAAGGACATCTTGGTTGCTTCTAAGTTTTAGTAACTATGAATGAAACTTCCCTAAACATCCACTCAGAGGCTTGTGTATAGACGTGAGTTTTTCTCTCCTTTGGGGAGATGTCTAGGACTGGATTTGCTGCATTGAATGATAAGACTCTGTCTTCCAAATGGCTCTGCCATTCTGCCTTTGTGACAGGAATGAATGTGATTCCCTGAGGCCCAAAGCTCACTGAGATTTGGTAGAAGCATCTCACTGTTGTCTCAATTTGTATTTCCCTTACTTCAGGATGGGCAGCCTCTTTTTCTCATGCTTGCTTATCCATGACATTTTCTTTGGTGAAATGTCTGCTGAGGTCTTTAGCCCATGTCTTAATAGGTTGCTTGTTTACTTTCTTGAAAGGAAGATTTATTTACTTATTGTCTTATGTGTATGAGTGTTTGCCTGCAGGTGTACCCAGGGTTGGCTTGACTTGTGCTCTCAGTGGCCAGAAGAAGGTGTCAGATCCTCTGGATCAGGAATTCTAGTGGTTAGTAGCCACCATGTGAGTGCTGGGACGTACTCAAATTTTCAAGAGCAGCAAATGCTCTTAACTGCTGAGCCATCTCTCTTACTTCTTTTCATAATGCGAAGCTTCTTGTATTTTTGGATCAGCTCTTTATCAAGTGTCTTTCCCAAATTTCAGTCCAAGTCTAGCCTGTGGCTTGTCCTGCCATTCTCTTAACCATGTCTTCATAGAACAAAAGCAATTAGTTTTAATGACATTTGCTTTTGAGGCTTGGAGGGATGGTTCAGTGGTAAAGAGCACTTGTTCTTTCGTAAGACCTGGGTTCAATTCTCAGAACCCGCATGACAGCTCACAATCACCAAACACTATAGTTCCAGTTGATCTAGTGCCCTCGTCTGGAATCTGAGGGCAACAGGCACATATGTGGCACACAGATATATGTGCAAGCAAACACTCATACTCACAAAATTAAAAACATACAAGTTTAATAAAATCTGGCTGCGATTGTTCATTTTGTGTTTTGTGACTTTGGCCTTCTATGTAAAAAAACCATTACTACACCGAAGGTCATTTGTGCTTTCTTTCTATGTTGTGTTTGGCATTTAAACCTATGGTCCATTTGGAGCTAGTTGTGGGGACAGATGTAAGTAAGGCCCATACATGTACAGTTTGTTGTTGGTGGTGGTGTGTTCTTGTTTTGTTTTGTCTTTACTGTTGGCATGTAATATGTGCATCTACCTCAAAAGTCTTTGTTGTAAAGAATTTTTCATCTCCTCCTACTGCCATTACTCTGTTTCCAAGGATCACTTGGCTCTATCCATGTAGGTCTTACTGGCATCCCTACTCCCTCCCACAGCACCACACTATTTGGATTATTGGAGCTCTACACAGAGTTTTAACACCAGAGAGAGTCAGTGCTCTAATTTTCTTCTTTTAAAATAGTGATTGGCGATCTTTTGTCTTTAGTCTCTCAGCACTAGAATCGGCTATCCACAAAATAAATCTCTGGGCTTTACTGGGATGAATCTATCACTGGGATTGAATGTATCACTCTCTTGGGAAATGACTGAGACATTGGCAACTTTTCCAGACATGGACATGAAATATTTCTCTATTTATTTAGTAATTTAAGAAATAGTGTTTATTAGAGCTTCATACTTCTCATCCATTAGGTCTTATACATATTTTCTTAGTTTTTGTTTATATATACACATATATATATGTGTGTGTGTGTGTGTGTGTGTGTGTGTGTGTGTACAATTTCATTTGTGGATGCTATGGTAAATGCTATTGTGTTTTTATTTTTATTTTTTTATTTATTTTTTAACTTTTTTTATTATTGTTAAAAGAAAAATTTACATTTACTCCCCTTGTTCCCGGCCCTCCCGCTCCC
>JAQHUG010000190.1:3452963-3472650 GCA_028555095.1 Dicrostonyx torquatus | reverse complement strand
TATTGGCTTTTCAGGAACCTATTCTATATGGATGCACACCTTCTTAGGCCGGGATGGAGGGGTGAGGGTCTTGGGCCCATAGGGCAGGGTATCCTGCCCCATCTTAAGGAAGCAGGGGAGGAAGGTGGGGTATTGGGGGAGCGGGAGGGCCTGGGACAAGGAGAGTAAATGTAAATTTTTCTTTTAACGATTAAAAAAAAAAGAAAGAACTTAAAAAAAATAGAAAATTACAGCAGACAGCAGCGTGCTGTATTCTGTTGGCAGGAGGTTTGTATATCTTATGTTCATCTCTTACTATGATATTTCTTGTAATTTTATTTACTCTCTACTGCTTTCTCCACTGGGACACCTGAGTGTACAAATCCATTACCATGGCAGTTAGAGAACATACCAAATGACTGGTGTTGAAATGAAATGAATGAAAAATGATCCAAGACTCCAAAGTTGGGAAATAAGTCATGAGTATTATTTGCTGGTCAACTAAGTCCCATCCATTACCATTACAATCTTGATTAGCAAGAAGTTATAGGCATTCCTAATGGATCTGCTTCGGTGACAATCAGCCTGGCAAAGATTGAGAATGGTCTGTATCAGATGGAGAAGAATTTCCAGTGAGCTGGATTGAAGAGCAGACACTAAAATACATCCCTCTTATTGTCATATGATGGTGATCAAGGCCAAGGTTTGTGATGTTGAAAGGAAACTGTGAACAGTGACAAGACTTTTCTCTTTATAAGTTTGTTGATTATCTCAGGGCCTGAAAGATGGCTCAGTGTTTAAGGAAATTTGCTGCCAAGCCCAAGGATCTGATTTTGCTCCCAGAACCTGCAGGGTAGAAGGAGAACTGACTCCAGCCAATTATCCTCTGATCTCCCCAAAGTGCCCCCACATTCATGCACAAATGAATAAATATGCTGCAATGAACTAGTCATCTTATTATTTTTTTGTGATGAGGGAAATCTGAATAGTAGAGACTTATATAAGCTAAAGCTATGAAGAAGAATAAAAACCAAAATAACCATTAATAAGGAAAGATGATTCAAGATAGTCAAGAGAATCAAATGTTTACAGGGGAGACTGTATGCCCATTGCTAAATCAAAGCTCCAAGATCCGAGGGATCTCTGAAACACAGGGTACTAGATGCATGGCAATACAAACTAGAAGAAACAAAGAGCAGGTCCCGGGATGTTTCCACAATCACCATCAGCAAGGCTGAGAAGCAGTCAGAAAATGTCCCTTGCCCTAAAACTAAGGAAATAGTTTATAAATATAGTGAAGACCCCACTGTAACCAACATAGGGGTAGGGGTCAGGGCTGAGGTAGGGTTAGAGATTGGGGTAAGGGCAGGAGTTTAGGAGGGTTAGGCTAGGAGGAATGTGAGTACCAAGAACTGAATTGGAGAAAGCCATGGGATAAGACAGTCTGCAGGAGCCTCCATTATTGCTTCAGGACTCTCTGACAAATGTTTATAAGTTATAGAGCAGGCAGCCCTGGAGATACAGTGGGATTTAAATCAACTTTTCAATATGAACAGTCTTCTTGCCTTCCTGCCTCCCCCTTAGGAACATCTCCACACCTTTTTGTTTATCATCATAAGAGAGAGGAAAGGGCATGGCCATCTGTCTCTGCTCATTTCTAGCTGCAATTCTAACACACTGCCTATGATAAACTCCTTTTCCATAGAGAAGTCTGGACAAGACCCTTTGTGCTTCCAATGATGATTTCAGCTGTTTACTGCCAAACCACAGCAAGTGTCTGTCTCTTCCGCAGAGACCCATCATCAGATCCAGAAGGAGATGCTGTAGGATTTCCCTTTGTATGCTGTGAATATAATTGGTTAATTAATAAAGAAAATTGGCTTGGCTTGATAGGGCAAAAGGATAGAGGTAGGTGGGGAAAACTAAACTGAATGATGTAAGGAAGAAGGCAGAGTCAGAGAGAAGCCATGGAGCCACCACTGGAGACAGATGTACTGAAACTTTGCTGGTAGGCCATAACCTCATGATGATGCACAGATTAATGGAGATGGGTTAAATTAAGATGAAAGAGTTAGCCAATAATAAGCTAGAGCTAATGAGCCAAGCAGTGATTTAAATAACACAGTTTCAGTGTGATTATTTCAGGGCTAAGTGACCAGGAACCAAAAAAGCAACCTCCCCCAACAAATTGGTGCTTACGTGGCTAACTAAAATCCACTTAAAACCTGAGAAAGTTTAAAACGTAATTTTAGACACAAATGAACAGAGTTAAGCATGGCTTCTTGGTAGCTAGCATTTTGCTGGGGGCATGCCACAGCTCCTTTAAGAGAGATCTTACTGATTCAGCAGTAGCAGCTGCCCAGTTTTAAAATGGCAGCTTTCCCCACTGTAGGCAGTGCTGTTAGCATGAACTCTGACTCTTTCAGGGAAACCTAGCATTTGGATGGGGTTTGTGAGCAGACTGTTGCAGCTTGCTTAATGGTGACATGAACTGGCCATGTGCCTGAGAATGAGGCTGTGTGCACAGCTCTCAGAGGCAAGAGTGGCTCCATCATGCTGGACTGGGTGAGCAAGTAGGTAGTACTGAATATACCATAGTAATGGCACAGCTTAAGTTTTAGACTGGGCAGGCAAGCAGAGAGCAACGTATATACCATAGTAATGGCACAGCTTAAGTTTTAAGAAGCACTTAGCATTTTAAAAAGGGCTCCTGACAGTAAAAATTTACAGATATGCAATAAAGACAATTCAGATGAATAATAGTGTTGGATAAATGTATGCAGACTTGGGAGAGAGAAGAAAAAGAATATAGAGAGTCATAAAATAAAGTTAATGCTTTTTTTAAAAAGGGTAAAATCTTTAAAGAGACAGAGTACAGAAAGTCATAGATTAAAGGAGTAAAGAAAAATAAGTCATGTAAAGATGGAAAATTCACAGAGAGTCTGGATTATGTATATTATTATGTTTTCTTTGAATTTTTGATTGTGAAGGGCTAAGTACAGAGAGACATTTCATTGTATGGGCTGCTAAGCTAAACCAACATATATATATCTTAAAGGTATCTTGATTTAAAAATATGGATCTAAGGATATATTGCTTTGGAAAAGAGGTTCTTCTTTTGTTTCCATAGAAGATGAGAACCTGTGGAATCCTTTCAGACTAGTGTGGCTTGAGGGAACGAAACTTCCTGAAAGGTCGCCCTCAACACCTCTCAAAAAATTACTTCACCCAATAAACAGCAGGAAGCAGTTTGGAGAGTACTATGCACAAATTCCCAAATATTGTCTCTAAATGTTTGTTTACATTTAAAGGGGGATATGATATAGATATGAATAATTTGCACTGGTATGGATCTTAGTTTATTGATACAAATTTAAGGTCAATCTTGTTATATGTATATTCCTGCTCTTGATTAAGGTATTGTGATTGTGTAGTTCATTTATAGTCAAGCTTATAGTCATGTTAGTTAGATTTTTCTAGATGTATAAAGATATATTTTAGTTAGAAAGGTATTCTTTAAATCTTTCAAATATGGCATTTAAAGTGTTTAAGAACTTAAGACTTTTCATGGCAGTGAAACACATCTGCTCCTGGTAGCACCAAGCTACTTCAAGAGAATGATGGGCATTGAAGAGGCTCCTTATGGAGCTGGTGGACCATTTGGCAATAAACTGCTCTCGCCTGGACTGCTTGACCCGCAGAGAAATGACTGCTAAACTTGCCTAAAGGTAAGACAACCCTTTGGGGTTCCTACTACATGCAAGAATCTGCTAGACATTCTACAGGACACAAAAAAATGTCTGACAAACTGTCAATATAGGTGGAACTGTCTTTGAAATTTCCTGCTTCATAAAAAAGTCTGCTGTAGGCTGAATATGGATGCCCCAATGGTACAGAAGAACTTTGGATGACTGTCCAGGCAGCAGGATATTTCTGTCAATTCTAGGATTTTGAAAGTTGCTTACAATGCACTTCTTGTTTACTTAAGTAATATTATATCCTCCTGGAGTCTTTGATGAAGTTAAGGCATATATAGTTATAGCATTTTTATTATGAAAATAAAAAGTTAGACAGGAATAATATAACTATAATTCTTTTTTGATAGCTGTTTTGTTATATGCAATTTTACTATGTTAAAGTTAAAACTTTTGTTTTAATTTAAAGAGAGAAGGGGAGGTGATGTGAGATTCCTATTTGTATGCTGTGAATACGATTGGTTAATTAATAAAGAACACTGGCTTGGCCTGATAGGGCAAAAGAATAGAGGTAGGCAGGAAAAACTAAACTGAATGCTGTGAGGAAGAAGGCAGAGTCAGAGCGAAGCCATGGAGCCACTGCCAGGGACAGATGTGCTGAAACTTTGCTGGTAGGCCATGACCTCATAGTGATGCTTAGATTAATGGAGATGGGTTAAATTAAGATGTAAGAGTTAGCCAATAAGAAGCTAAAGCAGTGATTTAAATAATACAGCTTCTTTGTGATTATTTTGAGACTAAGCAGATGGGAACCAACAAATGGCCTCCTCCACCAGGATGCCAATCTCCCTACTTGACAAATGCTAGTCCTGACCTTACGCCTACTTGTACTGGGTCAGAAGGGACTAGAATGGCCGGAGCTATGCTCTCTGGGACTACATTTCTCTAGTTGAAACAGTTTGGCCCCTGTTTACCCCAAACTGTCCTCTCCTTGCAAGAAACTGGATCATAGCACAGCAATATGTATCGGGAGTCTGCTCTCCTGAGAGACCCATGGCTTGAAAATCTTTGAAAATAAAATTTTATAACAGAGATTGTTCGCTTTATTAAAAATAGTGACTATTTCTAGACTCAATACTGACATTAGGCAAACCCTGTGTGGCACCCACAGACCTTCGGTTATGAGAGAGCAGTGCAGTATCCAGATCACAGAGTGAATTGTCATTCATTTAAAGGTACACTACCTGCAACATGACTTTAATATTAAATTGAACTTTAGAAATATCTAATGTAACACATAAACCCGTCAACAGGTCCAATGGGGCTGCCGATTCCAGGAAGGTCATGAACTAAAGCCCAAGACAGCTAAAGCACTGAAGGATTCCTTTTGACAGACTGCTGCCTTGGTGTCTCTGGGAGTTTGTTCTGGTGTTCTTTCTGCTTACAGAAAGAATTCACAGGGGACACATGGTGGAGCAGAGTGGAAGACAGGTAGTGTTTATTCTGGAGAAAGGTGAACTTCTCTTCATTGAGAGTGAGCAATAGTCAGAGATGATTGTGACAACCTTTATCTTAGACAGACCCTGCTTGTTCCTAGAGTCTCTAGGATAGAACTGGAGAGAATGCTCAGTGGTTAGAGACCATTGCCCACTCTGGCAGAGGAGCGGAGTTTGGTTCCCTGCACCCAAACCATGTGGCTCACAATCACCTGTAACTCTAGTTCTAGAGGATCTGCCACCTCTGGCCTCCATGGGTACCTACTGCTCCGCTCACATGCACAATTAGAAATAAGTTAAAACAAATCTTTAAAGTCTTTAAGACATGCGTCTACAGATAAATATAATGCAATGCCCACTGGTAACTGGTTTTTGTGACAGTGATTCTGGGAATGAATCAGGCTGTATAACAGAGTGAGAAAGAAGGAGGCACTATGTTCTCACCTAATAAACCCTCCTGTGACTGCATCTCAGATAGCATTTAGCTAGAGTCACTCAGCTTCCCACTGAACTCGTCTTCCAGTCTCACTGTATTCCTTATTCCTTATTAGCTGTTCAACTTCCGGAGCTAATTATCCTTCACAGAACCTTCTTTTGTTCTCTCTCTCTCTCTCTCTCTCTCTCTCTCTCTCTCTCTCTCTCTTCCTCATCCTCCTCTTTTTTTTTTGTTTTTGACAGAGGGTCTTATGTATCAGTCTGTTGTAGCTAAGATTGGATTCACGCTCCCTATTCTCCTTCCTCCACCTCCCAAGCTCTAGGATTACAATAATGAGACAACCACACCCATCTCTCTCTCTGGAAACTATTATAATAGAGTTCACACGAATATCATATTAGCTAGTTTAGCTTGTGGGAGGCAAGCTCTCACTGCAGAAGTTTTGTGTTTTAAAGAATACTGTGTCTGGAGCAAATCTCTAACAGGGGAAAACACACCCTCACTCCTCTTCCAACGATACACACTTGTGCCAGTGTTTAGCAAGCAGTTGTCTTTGTTTCAGACCATGGGCATAGTACCTGTGGCTGTGGGGAACCTTCAGGATTTTGTTTTCTTATAGTGCAGTTCCTGACAACATAGTGGAATTTCTATTCACAAAATGCTCCCATACAGAGAAAAAAATTAAAAAATAATAATAAAGATTGTTTTTTAAAATGTTAAGGCAATGGCTAAGGTATTATAAAAACACACACAACATACACATAGCACTCGTTCACAGAATAAATACATTTTAAATGCTATTCTTAAAAATGAAAAGCAAAGGAGCTGGAGAGTTGGCTCCACGGGTAATGGCAACTTCCACCAAGCGTAACAAGCTCAGTTAATCCTGGGTCCGTATTGTGGAAGGAGAGAACTGACTCCCAGAATTGTCCTCTGACCTCCGCATGTGTGCTGTAACACATGTGTATCTCCTACATGCACACAAAATAATAACATGTAATTTTCTAAAAAATAAGCGAATAATCAGAAACTGCCTCTAAACAGCAGAGGCACCACCATGGGAGGATGCTCCTTAGGGAAGTTAACGAGGGCTGTTTTCTGAGCTTTGCATGGGGCGGGGAGTGCCAATTAGTTTCTCTGTTGTCTGCTTGTGGAGCAGGCCTGGATAGCATTCTTAAACATGAATAGCATTTGGGGCTACCCGAACCCGCCCCCCCAACACAGGCAATCTACCGCAATTATTCAGAGATGTCTCCCTCTAGTGGCCAAAGAGTTTTCACGTTACTCGTTTAACCATGCAATGGATCCTAAGGACAGAAAAGCATTGCAGTTTTTGTGGGAACTCTGTCTCTCGAATACAGGAATGGGGGAATAGCACGGGACTTTATGTTTCCTCGCCATCAGTCCCGGAAAGGAAACGGCGGCTTCAAAGGGGTCCTGTGAGAACAGATGTGACTAATCAAATGAGAGCAACAAGAGCGTTGGTACAAGAGTGTTGGTGTGTTGCCTCACACACTCTACACCACTGACATTAACCATCACACAGACTTTAAATGCCAATTGCTATATCATGGACGCTGGTTACCACACCAGAGTTGTAATTAAGAACCTTCAAGTCCGGGTTGGAGCAATGGCTCAGAGGTTAAGAGCACCTTATTCTCCTCCAGGGGACCCAGTTTCAACTCCCAGCACCCATATGTCTGTAACAGCTGTCTCTAACTCCAGTGCCAGGGCATCTGACACCCTCACACAGACATACATGCAGGCAAAACAACAATGCACATAAAAAATAAAAGGGAATAATAATAATAATAATAATAATAACAGTAAAATAAGAATAAACCCTTTAAGTCTTCCAAAATTGAGATGGTAGGGGCCCCCGACCATATACCCATGTGCTAATCCCTAGACTCTCGGTTCCAAGCAGATCACAATTAAAGTAGACAGTGGAGATAAAGCTGTGGGGTTTCTTCTGGACTGTGGAGGAGTAATTACCACGATAAAACTGCCAGGGCCTATGGGCAGAGAGGGGCATGATAGACGAGACAGAGTAACGCCATGTAGAGAGCTGAGAGAAGCTGAATCGCCACTGCCGGCTTGAGCCAGAAGGAAAAGTCTCGTGGGCCAAGAACCACGCAGGCTCTACAAGCAGACAGACCCAGGAAGTGGATTCCTGCCTAGACCCTCCAGAAATGGACGAGACCCTGCCACCACCCAGCTGCAGCCACAGGAGAGGAGGCCCATTGCAGATTCTAATGTCTGGAGCCATAAAATAAAATCCGATCTGAGTTGCCAGGAGCCGCCTGACCTGCGATGGTTCGTTAGATGCAGTAGGATACTGTTCTGTGCCCTAATTGCTATCCTGGGGGAAATTAGTTTGCTCAGCCTTTGTATTTATTCTTTTCCTCCCCCACCCCCATGTGTATGTGAATGTGGTGTATGTGTGTATGTATGACTATGGGTGCCATGCACATGTGCTAGTCTGGGCATTTATGTACAGGCTTACCCTTACTGTCCAGCATGGGCCCCTACCCTTACTGTCCAGAACAGGCCCCCACCCTTACTGTCCAGCATGGGCCCCACCCTTACTGTCCAGCATGGGCCCCACCCTTACTGTCCAGCATGGGCCCCACCCTTACTGTCCAGCATGGGCCCCACCCTTACTGTCCAGAATGGGCCTTGATTGTTCTCCTATTTTACCCATCAAGGCAGTGTCTCTTGGTGAAACCTGGACCTTACCCATATGACTAGTCTCCTTAAAGAGCTCTCTCTGGGCATCCTTCTCTGCCTTCCAGAAGCTGGAATTATGGTATTCCTGACATTTATGTGGGTTTCTAGGAGTCCAAAATCTAGTTTTCATGTTTATGTAGCGAGCACATTCAGCACTGAGCCATCTCCCCAACCCTGAATATATCCATGTTGATCAGAACATGCCAGAAAGTTTCATTCATGTCTGTGGATCAGACTGTTCAAATTTGACCTAGAATTAGATGCTGGACTCTTGTGTGCAGGTCTCAGCCCCACTCTATGCAATCAGGGAGAAAAAGGTCCTGCCATTCTCAGAAGGCCATGTTCCATCTCTCGTGGAATAAGAGGGATGGATTTTAAGTTTCACTAGTACCTTCCAGCTCCCCATTCTATGAGTCTGTGTATTCTTAACCCTTCAAACAGTGAAATAAACCCCAGTGACACTTCCCTTCTGAGTCTGCATCTATTATTCTGTGATGGGCTTCCTCAAAACAAGAGCCAGCTCTTCTCCATCTTGCAACATGGCAGGCAGAAAAGCTTTGAAGCTGGACAGCAAGGAGAAGCAGCCAGAAGCCAAGAAGGCTGACCTTGGTAGCAAGGGGAAGAGAGGTTAACCTCAGCCACAAAGCCGTGGGAACTGAGACCTAATCCTGCAAGAGGCACTGGCAGATATCCCCCATCTGCCTGCATTCCAGAAGGCCTAGAATGGCGGGGAAGCACTCAGCATGTTTCATCCAGTATTGCTAAGGGAAAAGAGAGGTTCTCTTCACAAACCACGTCCAGTGCTAGAGAGAACTAAGACCCAGTACGGCCAGGGCCTGACACGAGAGGGTGGCTTTCCCTGAAACTGTTAAACATAACTGGACCTCTGTTTTTGATTGTGCATAGAACATCCTAGAAATCTGTCACCATTACCTCCAGTGGGTGCTATTAAGCTCCCTCCCCTAGGACTCTGATGCTTCAGAAGAAAACGCAGCACAGATTCCTGATCAATGAAGTCTTCAACATAGAAGAAGGAATATCAGCTTGTGGAAGTAGTGTTTAATCTGCTTTCTGTGACTCTAACAGAATGCCTGAAACTAGGGAATTGACAAAGGAGAGAAACTTATCAGAAGACAGTTCCAGACATTCAAGACACAATAAACATATACATAATAATAAACATACATTATAATATGGCAAAGGCTCGCTTGTGCCACCACATGGTGAAAACAAGAGGACAAGAAAGGGCGAGACGGGAGCGAGTAAATTTTCCTTTGTCACATGGCACCAACTGAACCCATGAATGCGGTGTCACCCTCAACCTCCTCCTAACCATCCACTGCATGGTCCAATTACAATGATTCATTTTTAATTTTCTCACCTCTCTAACAGAAGCAGCCTAAGGAAGTAAGGGTATACTTGGCTCAAGTTCAGAGGAGCGGTCCATCATGGCATGATAGCATGGTACAGAAGACATGGAGGCTGGAGGAGCTTGGCCTGTGGTGGTGGAAGCTTGTAACATGCTTGTTCACATCTTGATGGATCAGGAAGGAGAGAGAGAGAGAGAACAGAGAGAACTGTGAAGGCTCACCCCTAATAGCCCATTTTCAACATTTAACCTCTGCATCTCTGCACCTATCTGCCTGCTAGGCTCTAAGTTTCCCAAACAGCACCACCAGCCAGAGTCAAGTGATAAACATGAGCCTGTGTGGAGACAGTCACATTCAAGCCATAACAAATGGCAGAAAACTTAACATGAGTTTGGACAAGCATTCAAAGTAGTCACCACTAGGGGTAAGGGGTGGGAATGATGGGAGTTGGGGATGGTGGGGGCAGGAGATGGGGAGATGCATGCCTATAATCCCAGCACTGGGAAGTGAAAGTAAGAGAATCAGGCATTCACGGAGTGCAAAACCAAGCTCAACTACATAGGGATTTGGAAGCTAATCTGAGCTATTTGAGAAACACTTTGTGTGCGCGTGCGCGCGCGCGCACACACACACACACACACACTAGCATAGGCATGAGAAAGCCATAGACTTAAAGTTAGGACAAATTTAAAGTTGCCCCTCAGCCCTCTAGTTCCCTGTGTTCCATGGTCTCTGTTGTAAACCAAGTTTATCCTCGCAAGTTGAAGCGCTAAATTTTACAAGGAACCTACTTAAATAGCAGATGCATTTAAGACAACACAAGGTGAGGCCTGCTGTTGCTGGCAGAAGACTTTTGCAAGCTGGTGTAGGAGGGTCCTTCTGTATTTCTGTTGTTTTCAATGGTTGAATAAAGAAACTGCCTCAGCCTTCTGATAGGGCAGCCCTTAGGTGGGTGGAGTAGACAGAACAGAAGGCTGTGAGAGAGAAGGCACTGGGCAGATGCCATGTTTCTCCAGCCCAAGATTGACTTTGGTTACAATCTTCCTGGTAAGCCACGACTACGTGGTGATACACAGATTACTAGATATGGGTTAAACTAATATGTATAAGAGGTTAAAACTAATGGGCCAGGCAGTAATTTAATTAATACAATTTTTGTGTGGCTATTTCAAATGTAAGTTAGCCCGGCAGCTGGAAGCTGGGCAGGACGGAACAAAAGGGCCCGTGCTCCTCTCAGGTGCTGGGAACACAGCCCGCACCTCTTACTACAGCAAGCATTTAGCTAGGTAGAACTCCAATCCTCGCTGCTGTGAGCAGCAGGAGAAGGAAACATGGGGATTCCAAGCCAATCCCAGCATCCTTCAGGCTCAACTATCTTTCATCTTCTCTCCCTTCACAGGCAGGGAAACCACCCCTGGCTCCTAAACTTCCTGGGGCTCAGGGGAAGTGCTCCCAGAAGAGCTTGCTGTAGCTCAGGGGAAAAAAAACTCTGATTCAGGGCCCAGAGCTCACACAAACTGCAAACCAAATCTTTCCCTAGAGCCACATCACACCCCGGCTTCGTAAATGTGTCCGGTGAGGGACTGTAGGTCTGCAAAGCGTGATTTCTGTATTTCATTAAACTCCCAACATGCCACATTATAACCGCTGGGCTCATTAAGGGTTTCTTAACGGTGCTGTTTCCAGAGTGAGTTACACTCATTTTTACTCCTCAAGCGAGCCTGTTTTGCTGGTTACCACCCAGGTAACCACAGGAGACTGAAGGTGGGTTGTCATGTCAGCACGTGTGTGCGTGTGCACATGTGTGTGTATGTGTGTGTGTAAGTCACCTCCGTTTTCTTTCGAACCTTTTGCAGAGGGTCTGGTTGAAGTTTTCTCTTTGCCTCATCAATAAGTTGCTTTTACTTATCGCGTCCCAGGCTTGAAACTAATGTGGAAAGGTTTACTCGAGGGTTTGATTCAACTGCATCTGTTTCTATGGAAACCCAGGCTGCTATAGAGATGTGAGTCTATATTTCTACTTCCCCACCCACCTTTCATGAGCAATTTTAAAGGAGCTTTTCGACATCTCTATGTATTACCCTTTGGCTGGCAGACTTTTGTGGAGAGCAGAGTAGCCATGTGCGAGGAATTCACGAAGAATCAAATCTAGAACAGTCTTTTGGTATGAGGTGATCCCTACACAAAGGCCTCTGTGCCTTAAAGACAAACTTGAATTATCTAAGGAAGGCGAAGGGTGCCAATGAAGGCTCTCCAGCCCAATGAGGAGACACATCCTGAGGTTTCACTGAAGCTCCGCAGTAAAGCTGTGTTTGATTGTTGGTGACTGCTACAGACTCGGAGGTGGCTGCAGGCACACAGGCTGTTCCCGAGTCAGACGGTAACGTCTACTTCAGAACACATTCAGTCTCTTCTACATGGACTCCTGAGAGCTCATCAGGTAAGGCTACTGCCGCATCAAAAGTTTGTGTTGATAGCTGAATTCCCAATTCCTCTGCTAAGACAATTTGTGATGTGGGATTCCCCTCTGCATGCTATGATACCATTGGTTAATAAAGAAGCTGCTTTGAGCCTATTGCAGCACAGAATAGGGCAAGGCGGGAATTCTAAGCAGATAGAGGAGGAGAGAGTAGGCAGAGTCAGAGAGATGCCCTGTATATGCTGGAGGAGAAAGACACCCATGAGAGCCCATCAGAATCTTGCTAGTAGGCCACGACCTTGATGCACAGATTAATAGAGATGGGTTAATTGAAGATGTAAGAGCTAGCTAACAATATGTCTAAGTGAATGACCAAGCAGTGTTTTAATTAATACAGATTCTTTGTGATTTTTTCCGGTCTGGGCATCCGGGAAATGAAAAACAGTCTCTGCCAACAAATTTGGAAGGGGTTCTTTGGTGAGGTCTTTAGGATTAGATATGATCATGAGGGTGTGCCTCCTTGATGGTATTAGTGGCCTTACAAGAAGAGAAAGAGAGAGGTATACGGACATGTTCGTACCCATTCTCATGTTATGATTGTGGAGGAAGGCTGTCATCAGGTGTCACCAGCTTGTTGTTGAACTTTCCAGACTCTGGAACTGTGAGTCAAATACATCTCTACTTGTTACAGATTACTCAGTCAGTGGTATTGACTTATAGCAACAGAAAACAAATTGGTATGGTATTAATACTCAATAAATTATCTTGTGTATCTAAGACACATATATTATATGTACTCATCACATGGTAGAAAACACACCAGAAACACTAGTTTACACAGGTAGAGGAGTTATTGGAGTTTCCTTTTATTTATATTGTTTTTCTTTTTGTTTGTTTGTTTGTTTTAGGTTGCATCCATAAGTCTGAAGGTCTCTCAAGAGGTCAGAATGTGCTGGCTGGGTTGACGGAAGCTTTGTGTTTCTTATATACTGACATAGCCCATTTTGAAATAATGGTTGCCATCATTTCTAATATCATAAGACAAAAACTTTAGTGGCAACAAAATCAAGTTCATAATGAAAAACTTGGTGCACCCTGAAAAGCAAAAAGGCCCTAGGAGAGACTGATCCCTGATTTCACAGCTCACAGGAAAGGACTATGGTCAACATTCAGGACTGATGGGAGCAAGGGTATAGAATATGGGTGTGTACTGTAGAATATGGGTAACTATGGAAGTGCCTCAGTGATGTCTCTATGGAAACCAGGGGCTGCACAGATAATGTAGTGGAGGTTGGGTGTCAGAGCAGAACCCTTTCCACTTAGTCTGCTCATTTGTATATTTGACTTTCACACAGTCTTCCATTTAAGATGGGCTCCATGGCAAAACAGCAAGAAGCAAATTAACACTGATCCTGGGTATGGACTAGATTTTTCTATTCCTGGGATGAAATGCCTCAGATGGCTTACCATGTGAGAGGTTTTATCTCGGCTCACAGGTTCAGAGGTTTCATTCCTTGGTCAATAGGATTGTTTACTTGGGCCAAAGCAAGGCAGTGCATGACAGTAAGAGAGGTTCGGTGGAGCATAGCTACTCATTATAGCACTAGAAAGCACCAAGGAAAACAGCCATGGTAGTTCCAGTACCCTTTTCAATGGCCTGCCTTGCCCAATATCCTGCTGCCTTCCAGTAAAGATTCCAGCATCTTCTGGGTAGTCACTGACTGGTGACTGTGCTGGCTAGTTTTATGTCAACTTGACACACTATACTTATCTAAAGGAACAAAAATCTCCACTGAGAAAATGTGTTGCTAATATTCTGCCATAGGCAAGCCTGTTGGGTATTTCTTTTTTTAAAAAAAAATTAGTGATTACAGGGGAAGGGCCAGCCCATTGTGGGTAGAGCCATTCCTGGGCTGGTGGTCCTAGGTTCTGTAAGAAAGCAGGCTGAGCATGCTATGAGGAGCAAGCCAGTAAGTGGCACTCCTCCATGGCCTCTGCATTAACTCCTGCCTCTAGGTTCCTGCCTGGTTTGAATTCCTGCCCTGACTTCCCTTAATGGACTGTGATTCAAAATATCTAAGCCAAATAAACCCTCCCCTCCCCCACCCTAAGTGACTTGGCTTTTTGTGATGTGTTTAATCACAGACATAGAAACCCAACTAAGACAGTGAGCAACCCTTTTTAGCACATGCCACCTTTTACAACAGTATAACATACGTTCTATCATATTTAAAGTCTTTATTAAAGCTAGACATTTAGATCATTTCCAGCTATCCTCCAACAGACACCTTTATGATTGAAATCCAACAGAAGGGTAATAACTGCTTTCATCATTAGTGGCACATTATAAGGATGTGTTCCTCCCCTTGGGGCTCTCTCCCAAGACTCTTCCTCTTTGAGAGGACCTTTTGTCCCCTTAGCTGTCCAAGCAGCTCCTACTTGCTTTGTATTCTCATTAAGCCTTGGGCCAACCACAGGGAAAAAGCTTCTGAGAAAACCAGAGCTGAAATAGAGCCCACAGTGTCTCCTGTTACCCTGCTCTCTCTAGAGCTGCAGAATTCCCAGCTACCTGTGGTAACAACCAAACAAGCAGAAGTCCTCCCCGCCCACGTGGTCACATACTGGCTCCTGAGTGCTTTAACGCAAGTAAAGGCTGCAAAAGAAGTCTTGAAACGCAACTTTAGACGGCAACAAGAGAATGGCCACTAGGTGGCGGTCTACTTCCAAAATACGATCTTAATTCCCGCTCTCTGAACCGTGTTTTAGCAGAAAAGACTCTAGCTGTGAAACATCAAAAGGTTTATTGCAATGATTTTCTCGCCATCCAAATCGTTTTTATTTTATTTTTTATTTTTTATATTGTTAAAAGAAAAATTTACATTTACTTGCCATCCAAATTTTGAGTCAACCTGCTGCTTACAGCCTGTGCTGCACCTTGAGCTAAAGCTTGGTCAGATTACCTACTTAAAGGCAAATTCAGCTTGTGGATGGGGGGAGGTGTTAAATTTTCAACAAGGAGTTAAAAAATGTGTATTTATCTCAGCAACAGAGAGTTTAAATATGTATTTAAAATTCACTTTAATATGTTATTAAATATGTTAAAGTTTTAGGTGTTAAACATATACATGTATGCAATATTCTATTATAGAGAGAACAGAAAATAGATTTGTTTGCACATAATTACATGTGCTTAAATATATAATTTTTATATTTGTCTTATAGAACTAACTCATGATAACTGTGTATATTATAGGCTCATATTATTGTATATATTGTATATTTTAAATTTTATTGAATTTAGTCTTATAACTCCACTTAAATATAAAATACATACTACATTTACATACTACATAATACATTTTGTTCATATGTAAATACCAAAATGTATTTTTTATATGAAATTGTTTCAAAATTCATATTTTAAATTCTTTCTATTATTGAGTAATAATGACTTGTTTTAGGATTCAATAAAACACGTTTTACCCTTAAAAACACTCAAAATTTTGTACAAAACAGAATCATCTTTTTTGATGCATCCAAAGTACTCAGTTTTGTACTTCTTTAACCCGTACCTGTTTACACATGGTTGAAAAATAGAAACAGAAATTTAAAGAAAAACTGTCAGGAGTTTTAAAGCCTTAGGCAAAACTGGTTTTCCTAAATTTTTCTTACTAGGTTGCAGAATACAGTGCAAACTAAGACTCTGGGGTGGCCGAGGGGAAGAAATCCTGTCACCATTTAGAGGCAATCTGAACCTCGGAAGCTGTTTGAACACTTAGCGTCCAGCTGGTGACGCTGTTTGGGGAAGTCGAGGAAACTTTGGGGCGAGGCCATAGGGGCAAAGGTGGGCCGTTTAGATCTAGCCTTGAGGATCATGGGCAAATCCTGCTCCAACTCCTGCCTCCGCAAACTGGTCACGATGTGAGCGAAAGCACCAGGCCATTCCTGCCACGGCAGACTCTTATTTCCCATTAACCATCATCCCAAATCAGTCTTCCTCCCTTGAGCCCCCCCCCCTGAAGGTGCCACAAATGAGAACAAGGAAAGATGACCAGAAAGATGTCGAAGAACACAGAACAGTCTAGAACTAGGTTAAAACAATGTTCATAAAAATAAGAGCAGTTTTCGGTTATGAACAATCTCTGTCCAAAAATTAAAATGCCCAAGGCAGATTAATTACATTCCAAATGAAAGTTATTTCCTTCAGAAATTTTTTATTTTCTAAAGCTTTTGAAGTTAGAGACAAATGCAAAATTCGTGGGCTTTGGACGCTTGTTCTATATCAGTAACCGCCAGGAGATGTTGGAAGGTATAATTAGTACTTTGAGACATAACAAGTATGACTTGAAATTTTCACAGGAAGCCAATACTATTGCTTGCATGAGAAAACAAGATGTTATCAGGACTCCAAGAGCTAAGAAAATACACTGTCCATGCCTCCTCCCATAAAAGCATGACTCGGTTCCTACCTAACGATCAGGAGAAGTCAGTAACAACAATTTTAACTATAGAAATAAAGGCCAAAAAGGTGCTTTAAGTAGACTCAAAATAGAAAGACAATGTAGTGTGTGTGTGTGTGTGTGTGTGTGTGTGTGTGTATGTGTGTGTGTGTGAAAGAAAATTTCACAATGGTGAAAACTGTATCTCAGGTCTTTTTTTCCAAATTTTTTGTTGAAAATAGATTTGTTGTCATATATTTTAATTATGATTCTGAACATTCATAAGACCCAGGAATGAATGAAACCTTTGAGAGAAACTAAAAGCACTCTGACTCATGTTATGTGATAAGGTCACTGCTCCGAGAAGATGGGCAGGTCATGGAGGCGGGAACGACACGGAAACGGCCCAGCTGCAGGAGTGGAGGGGCTCTTCCAAACATCTTTTCGGGGACAAGTTTCCTAAGACATAGAACATCTGTGTGTGAGTGGAAAAGCTTTTCTTTGCATCTTTATTCCCTTACGTTGGGAGGACATGGCATGGCTGGAACTCACAGCCGGCCTAGAACTCGGAGCTCCACCACATACGTTGGCCGTAGCTGACCTAAAGGGTAGTGATCCCCCCTGTCCCCCCCATCCTAGAACAAAATGGGGTAGTTTAGTGGATATTTACGAAGACACTTTTTCTGTCTTGTCATTAGAAAGCTTAACACAAAGGGCATCTCTGTGACGTGGAAATGTTTATTTTGTGGTTTTAAGGGCTTATGACCCCTGTATCAGGAGACTTTATTGCAGGCAATGACTTTCGCTCACTTTATTGCCGTCATCGTATACATGACTGGCCCCTTAAAAACTGTAAACAATACGCAATATCCACTTTAGCCAGGGTGAACAAAACCTTCCTTTAAGAGGTCAAATAGATACCACATAACACACAATGTTCTACATTTGATGCTGCCCTGAAGAATTCAAACAAGGGCAGGAAATATGCAAAGGAGCATTCCAGTCCAACTATATTTTTGCAGAGTTTTTTAATTTTTTACTCATGTGCAATCTTTGTGTCTCTATAAATGTGGGAGCTTGAGATGCGCCTCTTAAATCTCCCTTTGACTGCTTGATTCCCTAGTTGGGGGCTATTTGGGGAGAATCAGGAGATGTGTGGCCTTGTCACTTGGTGAGGGTGGGGTGGCAGGCATTGAGATTTCAAGACTCAGCCCATTCCCATTGTGGCTTGAGATGTGGGCTCTCAGCTGTTCCTGCAGTTAGCCCTCCGCATCAGGGACTTTAACTCTCTGGAACCGCATGCTCAATGAAATTTTCTCTTACAAGTTGGGCTGGTCATTGTGTTCTATTATCACAGCAACAAAAAAGTAACAGATACAGTGAGTGTGCCGTGTGTGTGTGTGTGTGTGTGTGTGTGTGTGTGTGCCCGCAGAGGGTGGAAGTGGCCATTGGACCCCCTGGAGCCTGAGCTACAAGCTGTTATGAGAGGCCTGATGAGGGTGCTAGGAAGTGAACTTGGGTCCTCTGTTAGAGTCGCAAGTGCTCTTAACTGCTGAGACATTTCTCCAGCCCCCAATGTGAGTTCATTTTAGAAACAGATATGGGGCTGAGTTAATCTAGTTCACCAGCAACCGATTTCATTAATTCTTCCAAGACACTCTGACCAGGCTGCCACATGATTTTCCCTGAGTCACACCCATACCGTAACCCATAACTGCTGTTTTCCGTGTCCTCTGCTGCTTCTGCCCCATACTGGACCACCTTCACTCATCCCGCCAACGTCCCTCTAACCCATGACTCCTGTGGCCCTTGGACCCCATTAAGTCCTGTCATCTCTAGGCTGTCTTTCCTTCCACCTAACAACCTGTCCTTTTAAAATTTCCTCAGGACAGATTCCCACGGAGCCTAGGCTGGCCTCTAACTCATTATGTAAGGGTGATCTTGACCTCCTGACCATCACTGTCTTCATCTCCCAAGTACTAAGGTGCTGGGCATTCACCGCCACACCCATCTCTTCTCACATTCCATACTTCCTCCAAGCCCTCAGTCTTCCAGGAGATCATGACGACACTTCCCTTGCCTAAACATTCAATGATCTATTCTCCCTTCTTTTGCCACCACCTGGGTAAGACTGGGAGCCTTGTTTAGTCCAAATGCCGCCCTCGTTCCACATACCCTGCAGCTGGGAAGACTGGCTCCTTCCATTCTCATGGGCTGGAAGAACAAATACTGTGAAATTGTCTCTGCTACGAAAACCATCTACAGACTGATTACAATTCCCACGGAAATTCCAATGCCATTCTTCACAGAAATAGAAAAAAAATTAAATTCACAAAGAAGCACCAAAATACCCTGGATAGCCAAAGCAGTCTTAAGCAAAAGATGCTGGAGGTATCTCTATACTCAGTTTCGAGTTATACTACAGAGCCACAGTAACAAAAACAGTGTGGTAATGGCACAGAAACTGGCACGGAGATAAAGGGAACAGAATAGGGGACCCAAATATAAACCCACAGAACTACAGCCTCCTGACTTCTGATGAAGAAGACAGAAAAACACATTGGAGGAAAGACAACACATGGAGCTTGGGAAACTGGTTATCAATGGGCAGAAGAATGAAATGGTAGTCCCCCGTCTCTTCACCTGTATGAAAATTAACTCCAAATAGACCAGTGGCCACATAGAAAACTGAAAATTGAGTAAAGAAAAGTCGATAGAATGGGAGAACGTCTCTGCTAGCTATACTCTTGACAGGAGATTAATAGTTCGATCATACAGCAAACTCAAAGAAAAAATAAAGATAGCTGGCAAGATAGCTCAGTAGAGATGGTTGTTGGCTGACAAGAGAGAGAGAAGCAACTCCCAACTCTTACAAGTTGTCCTCTGATTTTCACATGGGCAACTTGGAATAAGCACCATGCACTAATTCCATATATAAAATCAGGGAATAAAAAAGGCATGTAAACGGAACGGAATAAAATAAGATATCTACATTAACGGGAGTCTCTCTAAGATTTGCAAGGGACTTGTCTCTTGAGGGGACCCCAGGCATTCATAGGGAGGTCCCAGCTAGGTACTTGGGCAGCAGAGCAGTGTGTGCCTGAACTGAACTTGTCCCATAGT
>JAQHUG010000190.1:3417058-3452508 GCA_028555095.1 Dicrostonyx torquatus | reverse complement strand
GGGGTAGTGGGGGAGCGGGAGGGCCGGGAACAAGGGGAGTAAATGTAAACTTTGCTTTTAACAAAAATAAATGAATAAATTAAAAAAAAAAAAGGCATGTAAAAAAAAGTAAACTAAGAAGTCAAATAACACAACTAACCATCAAACGGATGAAGGAAGGTAGTTCTCAAATGATAAAATACAAACAGTCAATAGACACATGAGGAAATGTTCGGGCTTCTGCTGGCTAGTTCTATGTCAGCTTGACACAAGCCATCATCATCTGAGAAGAGGGAAACTCAACTGGAAAAAAAGCCTCCAGAAGGCTGGGCTGTAGGCAAGCCTGTAGAGCATTTTTCTAATTAGTGATTGATCTGGGAGGGCCCAGGTCATCTTGGGGAGTTACCACTCTGGGCTAGTGGTCTCCTGAGTTCTAAAAGAAATCAGGCTGAGCAAGCCACAACGAGCAAGGCGGTAAGTAGCAACAGTTCCTGCCTACAACCAGTAAATGCCGGTAAAGATGAGACCATTTACACACTGCTGATGGAAGTGTAAACTAGTGCAGCCTCTATGGAAATCAGTGTAGAGCTTTCACCTGCCATGTGATCCAGCTATAGCAGTCCGGTTCACTAGGACGACGAGTCGACACATCACAGAGGCATTTGCTCATCAATACGTACTGCAGGCCTACTCACGTAGCAAAGTGATGGAACCAGCTTAGGTGTCCATCGAAGGAAGAAGGATGGTGGGAATGGATTTTCTTGTACATAAAGAAGAATGAAATTGTCTCATCTGTAGGAAAATGTCTGGAAATACTCATATCGAGGTAGTGTCAGGAGAGCAACTATGTTTTCTCCTGTTATAAAATCCCGTGTGTGCGTGTGTATGGTATGAAAGTGGAAATGAAACCATCAAGGGGAACAAAGAGGACCAAGGTAGGGAAGTGAGGGAGCATGGGGGGGTTTGCTCGGTGTTTGGGGCATGCCTGTTTGGAAATGGACTTACTCAGCACAACGAATGTTGAGTGAATACACCCAGTGGGAACTGTTTGAAAAACTGGCTGGCCTCGCTGTAGTTCATGACCATAAGTTTCAAGCGGGAAATTTTTGTGCCAGTTCCTTAATCCAGCCAGTTTCTCACCCTGACTTCACTGCCCTTTTCTTCTGAAAGCGGCCACACAACTTTCCATCACAGCCCCACCCCGTTATAGGGTTTATTGCTTCACGACAAATTCAGCAGCAAAAGCTGGGGCATGGCTCAGTAAGGAAGAGTACTCGCTGTGAAGGCAGGAGAACCTGAGCTCAAATCTCTGGCACCCACGTAAAAGCCAAGCATGGCTTCACCATCTGCAACCTTGACGTCGGGGAGCAGAGACCCTGAGAGTTCACTGGCCGGACAGCCCAAGTAGCAAGCTTCAGAGTCAATCTAAAGAAAAGAAACTATCTTAAAATCAATATAGAAGCATAAAAGACCCTGGATAGCCAAATTAATCTTGACCCAAAGGAATAATGCTGGAGGTATCACTATCCCTGGTTTCCAGATATATTTCAGAGCCATGGTAACAAAACAGCGTGGCATTCTTCAGTGAGAGACCCTGACTCAAGGGAATAAGATGGAGAACAGTAGAAAAAGATAGCAGATATCTTCTGGCCTCTGCAAGCAGGCACATGGGCACCTGCCCCCCCCCCATTTACACACACACACACACGCACTAGATAAAATAAAAAAGTAGAGGCAATTGAAGAAAATGTCAACAAACTCGTGCTGATCAGCCTCACATTTTCTCTCTCCAGATACACACTCTTGCCTTTGCTTAAGCTATTGCTTTACTTACACCCTAAATCCCGCGGCCTCTCATCCACTTGAACACATGCTCCAACAAGTCCTCATGGAATTCCAGTGTTCTCACGCTGTGGGTCGCAACCGGGTGCGATGACCCTTTCACATGGGTCACCTATCAGCTGGCCTGCACATCAGATATTTGCATTATGGTTCACAATAGTAACAATTGCAGCTATGAAGTAGCAGTGAAAATAATTTTACCATTGGGGGTCACCACCACATGAGGAACCGTATGAAAGGGTTGCAGCACTCGGAAGGCTGAGAACCGCTGCTGTAGAGTCTACAGAATTATTGTATCTGAAAGGCTCCTATTTCCTTTAGTGGTCTGTCCACTTATGCCTTTATAATTTGCCCCTTGGTTGAACGACTGGCTTGTCCATCTACCCGTACACCACCTGTCTGTCTGCTCTTCTCTGAGGGGCTGGGAATACTGCATAAGCAAATGGGTCAGGAAGAATGGCACTGTCTTCATCTAAAGCAGCGGTCCCCAACCTTCCTAAAACCCTTCTTTACAGTTCTTCATGTTGTAATGACTCCCAACCTTAAGATTATTGTCTTTGCTACATCATAACTGTTATGAATTGTACGGTAAATGTCTGATACGCAAGATAACTGGTATGTGACCCCCAAAGGAGTCATGACCCACAAGTTGAGAACCGTTGATTTGAAGGGAATCAAGATGGTGATGTAGTCTGAAGCAGCAAGGATAGTTTGAAAATGCCCCGGCCTTCACCCCCCAACACTGATGGCAGCTTCTGTAATACAGAGATTCCAATGAATGCTGCATAAACTGGCTTCAATAGGTAGTTTCTAAAAAGTTCCAACTGGCGCCTGTGTATGGGGTTTGTTTCCTCAGGCTACCGATATTCCGATACATTCGCCACAGGGTCAAATGGTGCCCTCATTAGCCTTCTTGCAAAATACTGGATTTTTTAAAAATATGCCCAGTTTTCAAATGAAAACCAAATGCTGAGAATTTCCAGGTTGTTTCCCCAGTCTTTGCTGTGCACAGCTGAATTTTAGTTAACCCACCCAGATGCCAGCGGCTGTCACCTATGAATGGTACAAAATAAACACAAAGAAGCTTTCGGTTTCTGGGGTGACTGGCTATCAGGGACCCACAGCCACGGTAACACCTCAGGCGCCCTGGAAGCATGTGGCAGGTTCCTCCAGGCTCTGACCTCTGCCTCCAGCCCTCCTTCTCCCCTTGATCCGTCCTCTTTCCACTGATTCCTTCCTGCACCCCATCCTGAAAGACAGATGTCACTCACAGCATCAGT
Source organism: Dicrostonyx torquatus (assembly GCA_028555095.1). NCBI lineage: Eukaryota > Metazoa > Chordata > Mammalia > Rodentia > Cricetidae > Dicrostonyx > Dicrostonyx torquatus. The sequence goes on along the minus strand of JAQHUG010000190.1, from coordinate 3,449,407 downwards.
TTCCTGGGGCGGGTGGGGGTCTTTCTGCATTGCTCCCTGCTCTGTCTGCAGTACTTAGGACACTTCCAAGTGTGCAGCGGGGCCGTGTCCGTGAATAATTGACTCCATGGATGGACGGGGGAGTTCCGAACCTGATTTTCCATGTATATCATGACATTTCTTCTGCTGATCAGAACCGCCAGACCTCACAGAGGTCTATCAACAAGGAGCAATTGTTTTCTAGTATCTCAACCCTTCCTCCAACAAGAGTCACTGAAAGGAAATAAAACTAGCCCTTGCAGAGATCTATTTGTGGGTACAATTCTTAGTCGCTGTGCGCCAAGAATTCCTGTGTTACTTTTTTCAGTAGCAAGTGAGTGCCAGTGGACTTTAGTCAACCCACTTAGAAGTCTGAGGACTGAGAAAATGTCCCACAAAGTTTGCCAGAGAGAAATTTCAAAGGTGTTTTGTTTACCCTGGCTCCACACCTGCTCTCTGCGAACACAGCTCAGCAGGAATTCATCTGTTCCTCTGTCTACCATGAAGGAGTGTTGAGTGTGTCTGTGTGTAGACCAGGTGAGTCTGCTCCCTGTCCACCTTCTGTCCTGAGCTTCGTACCTCCTCAGACAACTGAGGACCAAGTAGGCAGAGGCAGCGCAGCCCCCCCACCCCCCTGTCATTTTCTGAACTCAGCTTGTGTACAAGCCCTGATATACAAAGGGGAGGACCCCCGTGGTGGTGTTTGGTTTAGAGCCTGTCCTGATCTCTGTCACACAGGGCCATACTCTCACATCTAAGACTTGGAAGAGAACCTTCTGGACAACACTCTGCTTTTTAGCCCGTTTCACCGAGCGAGAAACCAAGGCAGAGAGAAGTGATTTGCCCTGCTTCACAAAATTAGCAAGAGGAGGAAACAGACCGTGAGCCTAAGTGGGCTTGGCAGGAGGCTGGCTAAGAGTCCACGAGAGCCCCAGCGAAGGAAGAGAAAGCTGAACGGTCGCGCATGAGGTTTAGCCTCTCGGGAGCCTCTTTGCTGTGCCCCGCTTCACAGAACCACACCTCTCACTTGTAGACACCCTGCAGGTTGAAGAGATCTGTGGAAGGAGTTTTTGCTGTGCTTATTCGGAAGGTGGGACAATGTCTGTGTGGAGCAGGAGTGCTTGGGAGTGGTCTTAGAAACCTAAATAAATGGTTTTCTAAGTCCTGAGCAGCTAAAATGCCAGGGGGATTTTGGTGTTTGGTTTATTGAGTCAGACACTTCCCAAACTTTGCTCCAACGAAAGAGAAATGAAGATTCATCAACTGCTGCCTGTTTGCTGCTTGCTTGGCATGGTTTTCTGTTCTGAGGCCTTTCCTTCAGTGAGCCAATAAATGGAGGCTCGCAGGAGAGAAGTGGCATGTCCACAAGAAGAACCGGTACCAGGATGTGGACTAAGTTCCAAGCCCGGAGCATAGTGTAGCTGTTGCCACAGGACCTCTGAGTTACTTTCTAGTTCCAGGTACTCTCCTCTCCCTGACCAAAGAGAGCTGAAAGTGGACCACGGCTTGCCCTCAGCAAAGAGAGGCCAGCAGTCATTGGGCAGACTGCCCAGCACAATGCAACCATAAATACATGTTCAGTGAACTTAGCTCAGAATCAGAGTCCCATAGAAAGGATCATCTCTCTCTCTCTCTCTCTCTCTCTCTCTCTCTCTCTCTCTCTCTCTCTCTCTCTCTCTCTCTCTCGGTCTCTCTGTGTAATAGTCCTGGCTGTCCTGGAACTCACTTTGTAGACCAGGCTGGCCTTGAACTCACTAAGATCTACTTGCCTCTGCCTCCCAAGTGCTGGGATTAAAGGCCACTACCGCCCAGCTAGGATCACTTTTTAAGTTACTCTGCCTGGAAAAAAAGGCAGTAGGGGTGGGGGGCGGAAGGACTCTAGCCAGCCAAAGTGTGCCAGGCTCAGCTCTGGCTGGCCTTGCTCTTCTGTCCCATTCCTTCTGCTTGATAAAAACCATTAGGCTTTGTTGACTCCCCATGGGAGGAGGCCTTACCCTCTCTGAGGAGTGGATGGAGGGTGAGAGAAGGATAGATTATATTCCTAAAGCTGGCCACCAAGGTCTACTCACTCATTTGGTCACTTCGTCCTCCTGAGGCTGCCTACCAAGGTCCAGCTATCAAAGCACTGAAGTCTGGCAATCAAAAGTCCCTCTCTGTCTCGTTCAATTAGCACACCCAATTAAAATTAAACTCCTCATCCTAACACAGGGTTTCCCCTTGTACCTTTATAAACTGCCATTTTTCAGTGTTCCACACCTGGTTCCTCTCTTTCCAGAGGCAGTCCTTTTTCTCCTGGGACAAATACCCCTTTTCCCCTTCCCTTGTCTCTTTTTCCTCCTCTCTTTGGTTCCCTTCCTTTTCTCTCCTGTCCTCTGTCTCCTTTTTTGTCTCTTATTCCTGCTCTCTGACCCTCTGGGACAAATAAATCTTGTGCTAGAATTTGGTCTACAGGATCCTGAATGGGTACTTCCCCCCCCCCCTTTCAGAGGGTTCTGGGGGCAGGGAGGCTGAAGGCAGGCACAGATTGTTCCTTTGACCAGCTCTAGCCAGACTTCTCTACTTAGCCCTTGACCTTGCTCTGAAAAACCTTGAATAAAGGCCAAAGAAGTTTAAGGGAACAACTCACGGCCTATACCGAAGCTGACCCTACCCCCCTACAAGTACCTTCTGAAGACAACCCAAGGCCACTAAAAGAGTTTCCTCTTTGTCTCAGCCAATGCCTGTGTTCCAGCCACAGTGGGAAGGGAGGTATCTACCTGCAATAAGTACAGTTGACAGACCCAGGTGTGTGTCATGTGATTCAGCAGCCCTCTTCCTGCTGCCTATAACTTTTCACTTTCCTGACTCTGCCACACCCTCAGTTGTCCTGTTTCTTCTTCCTCCCTTTAAGGTACTCAGTCCCTTTGTGTGTATATCAAAGCTGCATTCAGTTGGTCCTAGATTTGATTCCCTACTGCATTGGCCTTACTGACAAAAATATGCCTTTACCATTCTAGTATCTGGCTTTGTTTGTTGTTTTTGACACTAGTCAGTAAGGACAAGAAGAGCTGTTGATCACTGGCTATTGATCTCAGGACTCCACTGGTTACCATTTGTGGTGGTATAAAAGAAAATGGCCCCCATAGGGAGGTGTTGTTGGAGGAAGTGTGTCACTGTGGAGGCGGGCATTGAAGTCTTCTTAGCTCAAGCTAACCTCAGTATGGTACACAGTTCACTTCCTGTTGCCTGCAGATCAAGATGTAGGACTTTCAGCTCCTTCTCCAGCACCATGTCTGCCTGCATACCACCATACTCTGCCCTGATGATAAAAGACTAAACCTCTGAAACTGTAAGCCAGCCCCAGTTAAATGTTTCCTTATAAGAGTTGCTATGGTCATGGTGTCTCTCCACAGCAATAGAGACCCTAACTAAGACACCTTGAACATTTTGGTGACTCCACTTCTATTCTAGCAGAAGTAGCTTCTAGATGTCCCAACCTTCCTGGTTTAACTTCCTCTATGTCTCCTTTTGGTTTTCCATATCCCTTTGATGGTGTTTTCTTTTGAAGAGGGAGAGTGGGAATGTCCCAAAGTGGTCTGAGTAATGAGTTATCACAGTTTTGAGTTCAGATGAGTAATCCAGGCCCCTGAAATAGGTCATCTTTCCAATTCATTATATCTAGGGAATGACCTTACTAAGTTTCTGACCTTCTTGCTTGGTCAGAAACCACTTAAGAGGGGCTGGAGAGATGCCCCAAAGTTAGGAGTACTTGATGTTCTTCTAGAGGGCCCAAATTCATTCTACATTATGAGATTCAAAATTTCCTGAAACTCCAGTTCCAAGGGTCCCAACACCAACTCTTGTTTTTATAGGCACACCCCATGATATCACATTCAAGGCCCAGCCCCAGTAACCCAGCTAGCCCTGTATCCCAAATGTTCTATAACTTTTCAAAATAGTGTTCCAGTTAGGATCATGAACTTGTGTGATGTGGGATTCCCCTTGTATGCTGTGAATATGATTTGTTAACAAAGAAAGCTGGTTTGAACCTATGGCAGGGTGGAGCAGAGGTAGGTGGGGAAGACAGAACTGAATGCTGGGAAAAAGAGGGGCAGAGTAGAGAGAAGCCATGGAGCCACCACCAGAACAAGATGAGTTGAAACTTTGCTGGTAGGCCCCAATCTCGTGGTGATGCACTGATTAATGGGGATGGGTTAAATTAAGATGTAAGAGTTAGCAAATAAGAAGCTAGAACTAATGGGCCAAGCAGTGATTTAATTAATATAGTTTCTGTGTGATTATTTTGGTTCTGGGCAGTCGATACAAACAAGCGACCTCCTCACAACAAATTGGCACCCATGTGGCCAACTAAAATCCATGTAAAACCTGAAAACGCTTAAAAAGGAATCCTAGACACAAAAGAACAGAGTTAAGCATGGTTTCATAGCAGCATTTTCTTGGGTGAGCTCTGTCTGCTAAAAGGGCAGAGGCATGGCTCCTTTAAGAGAGGTTTTTCTGATTTGGCGGTAGCAGGAAAAAAGCCATGCCATTTGAAATGCCGGCTTTCTGGGCCATGCTGCCAGTGCTAACTCTGACAAGGTCTGGTTACGGAGCATTTAAATGGGGTTTGTGAACTAAGTGCTACAACTTGCTTAATGGCAACATAGACTAGCTGTGCCTAAAAATGGGGCTGTGAGCATGGCTCTCAGGGCAGCAAACAGCTCTGTCATGCTGGACTGGACGGGGCAAGCAGACAGTGTCATATTTCCCTTAGCAATGGTGCCGCTTAAGTTCATAAGAAGCCATCAGCATTTTAAGAAGCAGTTTTGGTCAGAAAATAATTACAGATATGCAATAAAGACAAATCCAGATACCAAAGGCTTTTAAATGGGTCAGAGTGTTGGATAAATGTACATAGGCTTGGGAGAGAGAAGAAAAAGAATGTAGAGAGTTATAAAACAAAGTCTTTAAAGAGACAGAGTACAGACAGTCATAGATTAAAGGAGTAAAGATAATAAAATAAATATTAAAACGTAGTAGAGTAAAAAATAATAAGCCATGTAAAGATGGAAAATTCACAGAGCATCTGAATTATGTATATTATTGTGTTTTCTTTGAATTTTTTGACTGTGAAGAAACTAAGTAACCAACATATATACTTTAAAGGTATCTTGGATTCAAAATATAGGTCTAAGAATATGTTGCTTTGGAAAACAGGTTCTTCTGTTTCCACAGAGGGTGAGAACCTCTGAATTCATTCTAGGTTAATGTGGTTTGTTGGGCCAAGATCCCCTGAAAGGTCACCTTGAAAACTCCTCAAAAAATTACTTCACCCAATAAACAGCAAGAAGCAGTTTGAAGAGAGAGAACTATGTCCAAATTCCCAAATATTATTTGTAAAAGTTATTCTTTAACATTTAAAGGGGGATATGCTACAGAGATTTGCATTAGTATGGATCTTGGTTTATTGATACAAATTTAAGATCAATTTTGTTATATGTATATTTCTGCTCTTGATTAAAGTATTGTGTTTGTGCAGCTCATTTAAAAATGTAATGTATAATTAAGAAATATAGGTTAATAGATAATCATCTATAATAGACAAGCTTGTAGTCATGTTAGTTAAGTTTTCTAGATACATAGAGATATATTTCAGTTAGGTAGGTATCTTCAAGCCTTTCAGAGGCTTTCAGAATATGACATTTAAAATGTTGAAGAGCTTAGGACTTTTAAGACAGTGAGACACATCTGTTCCTGGTAATACCAATCTACTTCAAGAAGAAGATGAACATCAAAGAAGCTCCTTATGGAGTCTGCTAGCCATTTGGGCAGAAAACTGCTCTTGCCTGGACTGCTTGATGATATGCTGTATTAACTAGACATGCAGGACCCATAAAAAAATAATTGCTGAACTTGCCTAAAGGTGATACCGTCCTTCAGGGTTCTTGCTTCATGAAAGAGTCTGCCAGACATTCTGCAGGACATAGAAGAAAGTAACGGACAAACTGTCAATATAGGTGAAACTGTCTTTCAAATTTCCTGCTTCATGGAAAAGTCTGTTGGATATTATGGGCCTGTAGGCTGAAGATGGATGCCCCAATGATACAGAAGAACACTGGGTGACTATCCAGGCAGCAAGATGTCTCTGCCAATTCTAGAGATTTGGAACTTGCTTACAATGTTCTTCCTGTTTGCTTATATCCTTCTGGAGTCTTTGATGGAGTTGAAAAAATTATAGTTATAGTTTTCCTTAGTTATAATAAAAGATAAAGTAGATATAAATATTGTAACTGTAATACTTGTTTGATACCTGTTTTGTTATATGTAATTTTACTATGTTAAAGTTAAAACCTTCCTTTTCATTTAAACAGAAAAGGGGAGGTGATGTGGGATTCCCCTCTGTATGCCATGAATATGATTGGTTAATAAAGAAAGCTGGCTTGAGCCAATGGCAGGATGGAACAAAGTAGGCAAGAAAGATGGAACTGAATGCTGGAAGAAAGAAGGGCAGAATAGAGCAAAGCCATGGAGCCGCTGCCAGAGACAGATGTGCTGAAGCTTTGCTGATAGGCCATGACCTCATGGTGATGCACTGATTAATGAGGATGGGTTAAATTAAGATGTAAGAGTTAGCAAATAAGAAGCTAGGACTAATGGGCCAAGCAATGATTTAATTAATATAGTTTCTGTGTGATTATTTCAGTTCTGGATGGCCGGGATAAACAAGTGACCTCCTTACAACACTCGTGGGGCCATTTCAGATTCAAAGCACAATGCTAAGGGGCTGGGAAAAAGCCACTTGCTCTGAAGGTTACAGAGAAGAAGGTGCCAGACAACTGTAGCCATAGGAAGTGATTGGGAGAAATCTCGCTGGAGGTTAGTGCTTGTTAGTGGAGACATGGAGCTGCTGGGCTCCTGTTCAGTCCTGCAGGCCTGGCTTCCTCACTCCAATCTTTGCTGCCTGCTCTTTGGAAACACTTCACACATTTGTAGTATACAAGAGACAATTGGGAGTTGGGAAACTTCCAGATAGTCGAGGGCTTCTTCTTCTTCAGCTGCGCACAGATGTGATGCATCAGGTATTTAAATGTTTTCAGAAAATAGTCTTAGTGTTACTGCTGCTTAGTGTTACATGGCCAAAGCACTGTGGGGAGGAAAGGGTTTATTTTGTTCATAGTTTCATATAACAGCTTATCATCCAAAGCAGTGAGGGCAAGAACTCATGCAGAGTAGGAATCTGGAGGCAGGAGCTGATACAGAGGCCACGGAGGGGTGCTTCTTCCTGGCTTTTTCTGCTCTCTTATACTATTCAGGACCACCAGTCCAGGGATAGCATCACTCATAATGGATGGGGGCTCCCGCATCAATCCCTAATTCAGAAAATGCCTTGCAGCCCAATCATATGGAGCCATTTTCTCAGCTTAGGCTCCCTCCTCCCTGATGACTCTAGCTTGTGTCAAGTTGACATAAAACTAGTGAGCACATCAAGTATCTTAGATTTCATTAAGCTATCATTGCAGTTGGTAGGGACTACTGAAGGCATAGGCTACCACCTGTAACATATCTTAGATTTTGTCATGGCATCATTGCAGTTGATGGGGACTGTGCTATGGGCATAGACTATCACCTATTTCACTTTTTTTCCCTTATGGATTTGGTCAAATACACACTCAAAAGTCTAGTTGTTTCTAACTAGAAAATCATTATCTATACTGTGCAGTTATTGGTGTTATAACATAAAATATATTTACACTCTAAACTATTGTTTCACCATACCACATTTTCATATTTTCCTAGTGCTCTACCAGGTAAGCAGGAATTACACTGGAAGTGAATTATGTATGGATGACATATGGATCCTGGGGAATGCTGGGACCTTTTTCCTCCCACTCTATGACCTGTCTACATGTGTCATTGCATCCAAAGGAAACATACAGCCAGCTCCAGACGGCATGACTGTGATTCAATTCCTCCCAGCAGCCTTGTTCATAGAATATGAATTCTCCATTTTGCAGTCAAGGAAACTGAGAGCAGGACAAGTAAACCTCCACAGGTACACACTGGCTGAACTGGGTTCAGATCCAGGCCTGCCTTTTCCCAAACCCTGTTTTCTTCCCACCTACTGCTTGAACTACTAAGTTCCCCGCCTTTTTCTCCCTAAGGATATGCTACCCTTGGGAATGAGGAAAAGAACTTCAGTCTCTGAGACAGTGAGAAGAGAATTCTGGGATGTGAGACCTGGGGCCCACAGTAGGAAAAACAAGAAGGACAAGACCATGAGGTGGAAGGAACCCGTGAGCTGTTGACATTCACGGCCATTTATTTTCTCCCTTGCAGCTGCCTCTCCACAGAGGTACTTTCCAGAAACTGTTTAGATTCTTGTGTTGATGAGCTGGAACTGTAACAGTTACGGGGGCGGTGGGAGCCCCCTTTCTCACTTTTCTTTCCCCTCCCTTTGAAGCGAAAAAAAATAACCTATACTACAGTAACAGAGTATGTCGGGCTGGGAAATACCTGGGCTTGTGCTAAAGCTGTAGGTGGCAACCACAAGAGGCCCCTGCTTCATGACAAAGTGGGTTTGAATGCCTTGAAGGCAAGGCAGACCTCTGCCATCTGCTCTCCCTCCATGTGATGCCCATGAAGCACATTGTCCCCATTGTACAGATCAACAAGGTCGCATCACAGGAAATATCTTCTCAGTGTGGACCAGTGAGTTGGATCTTAGCACATCTATACACGGCGATTGGTTTGGCAGGAGATTTACATTGGGCGCTTTTCCTCAGTCCTCATTTCTCCTCACGCTCTCAGTACCTTCTTGTTTTTGTTATGTTAAGATGCCCTCATGAAAACCCAGTACTTTGCATGTTTACCTGAAGCATTCATTAAAAAATTGTATTAAAATTTATTTTGAGCTACAGTGCATGCCTTTAACCCCAGCACTCAGGAGGCAGAGGCAGGTGGGTCTCCGTGAGTCTGAGGCCAGTCTGGTTTACATAATGAAAACCCTGTCTCAAAAAAGAAAAAAAAAATTTAATTAGGTGACCCAGATCATAGGCCCAGATGACTTTTCCACATAGAAAAAAAAAATCCCCAGTCTTAATGACAGCTGAAGCACCAAACTATAGTCTTCAGACAAAAGGATGTGTGCTAGGAAGAAAGACGTGTTTGCCTGCTCTTTCTGGAAATGCGGAACTACAGGAGGAGAGAAAGGTGATCTCTGGGTCTTGAGTTGCTGCCCTCTCAGGACCTGCTCAAGAGCAGGAAGAAATGGACCAGGGAGCCTGAAGGCTGTCACTCCAAAGAGAGAGAAGGTCACCAAAGAGCTCCAGCCACCTGCTCATCATCACACCCCAAATGGCTCAGAGGTGCTGAGACAAGTGACAGGTGAACTACTGAAGACAGACTATGGGGTACTCAGGGCTAGAATGTGAGATGCCCAAACGCCAACCATTCATTCCTGCGGGTCTCACGAAGAAAGCAAGCCAGTGGAGCATGCCAGCGACCAATAGAGAGACCCACCGTTACTGTAGAAAAACCCGAGTGAGTCCAGACATGAAGATCAGAAGAAAAAAATCATGGCTCTCATGTTCCTGCAGGGACCTCAGCACACTCTCCCACAGGGCCAGAAGAAGCCAGCAGCATACCTGAGGACAACAGTACAGCAAGGCTCACACCACCGCCATTTTGCTGCACAGCCCAAGGTGGCTAAGCAGGGGCCACAAAATAGACCTGTCTCTTCCATCATAAGGTTTCCTGAGGCATACTCCCCCTTCAAAAGCAGGGTGAACACCACCTTGGCTGTTTTCCTGGCACAGTTATTAATAGTCCTCCCTTTCTCCCTCCGACATGCCCTGGATTTGTCTAACAGGAACGATTATAAAATAGAAACTGCAGAGACTGTGTGCAGGCCTTGTGCCAGCCAGCGACTTGAGAAGGTTGGGGAGGGGAGTCCCTGTAACCCAGAGAACGTCCTGACTAAAAGAGAGAGAGAGAGAGAGAGAGAGAGAGAGAGAGAGAACATCCTGACTTACCTAGGAAGTCCCTGTCTCAAAAATAAACAAACATGGAATAGGATAACACGGTATAAGACACACACTGATTCTGTGAAATAATCTGGAAAATGTACTTATGATTAAGGCTCCTTCATTTCTGTATGTCTGCAGAGAACGTGTTAGAAGGATGTTGCTAGTTACTTGGGAAGTGGAGTGGCACCTGGGAAGCCTGTGGTTATTTATAGTTGTATTTTGTTGTTGTTGTTGCACGCTCATGTGTACAGGAGCAGGGTGTTATGACAAGTTGTGGAGGTCAGAGGACAATGTGTAGAAGTCAGTTCTCTCCTTACATTATAGGTCCAAGGGACTGACTTCAGGTCATCATGTTTGGCAGCAAGCACCTATGTGGATTGAACTATCTCCCTAGTCCCGCTATTTAAAAAAAAAAAACAAAAGATAAAAAACCAAAATGAAACAAGAACTGAAAAAACAAGATGTTCATTTTGCAGATGAATTAGGATGGGCACTCCATCCCGAATAGTGGCATTGTCTTTACAAAAAGCCACAAAGGCGATGAAATCTGAGAGTATTCACCCAGCTGCCATGGGAGCAGTGGCTATTACTTCAAAGTTTACCACGTTTTGCTAAACATAGTTTGAGTTGCTTTTCCTGTAGCCCAGAGGGTGTAGGCTCATGGAAAGTCAGACAGTTCAAGACAAGTAAGCATTCTCAGTGACCCTCTGGCTGCAGTGGGAGGGGTTTGTGCCCATGCTACAGCTGGATTCTGACCACTAGCTTTAAAGTGTGGTGACTCATTTCTTCCCGCTGACAGAAACGAGACTGTTCTACAGCCAGTGTGACCTGCTGTATTTGTCCTTTGAAGGTTTCGCTTTTGCTCTGTGCTCAGGCCTAGATCCAGTGCCAAAGCTTCCCAGCCAATCACTGTGCTGTAGAGGATTATGGGTAAAAGAACCTTTCTTTTTGGGAGTTGATAGGACTAAGTGGCTGCAGTCCTGGTGGCAGCAGATAGTTTAATTTTAACGTAAGAAAAATAGTCTTTGTTTATTTATTTGAGTCAGGGGTGGTCACTGAGACTCTGCACATTCCATCTCCCAAGAAGGCAAATAAGTAGATGTCCCAGCCAAGAAAAGTCCCATGTGTTCTGCTCCCACCACTTGTGATGCCCCAGACTTAAGCTGACTCTTAAAGTCAACAACAAGCAGCCTTCTGATTTCAACCCATACAAGAGAGTACATCGTCTCGGTCTTGCACTTCAGGAGTTGCCTTGACACCGAACACAGCCTTGCCCCTTCCTTCCGCAAAAGGGCAGCAATCCCTTGTCTTAGTCACTGAGCTATGGCTGTGAAGAGACCATGGCCACGGCAACTCTTACAAAAGAGAGCATTTAATGGAGAACTTGCTGGCAGTTTCTGAGGGCTAATCCATTATCATGGGGGGGAGCGTGGTAACACACATGACATTGGAGCAGTAGCCAAGAGCTACGTCCTGATACAGAAACCAAGAGAGAGAGAGAGAGAGAGAGAGAGAGAGAGAGAGAGAGAGAGAGAGAGAGAGAGGTCCTGGCAAGGGCTTTTGAATTTCAAAGCTCACCAGCAGTGACACACCTTTTCTCATAGGTCAGTAGCTACTCCAACAAGGCCACACTTCCTAATCCCTCTAATCCTTTCAAAGAGTTCCACTCCCTGGTGACTAAGCCTATGGGGGCCGTTCTCATTCAAAACACCACACCCCTCCACAGTCCAGGAACTCAGCCAGAGTTAGAATTGACCCATTCCTCTGGCATCCCAAGGCAGGCTAAAGACTGTGACTCTGTAACACCATTCATGGCAACACATTCTACAGACATGCTCAGCGGATTGAGTTTCTTGCAGACAGGGGAATAAGACTAGAGGTTTCCCAAACGAAGTATCCACACATTGCCCAGGAGACACCACTGTTCTGGAGACAGTCTTTCTGTCTTGAATCTGAAATGGCCCCCCTGGACTCATAGCTTGAGCACTTGTTGCTATTTGGGGGTACTATGGTGACATCATTTAGGAGGTTGAAACTAGCTAGTGCAAAATGGCCATGTGAGTTGGGGTTCTTAAAGTGACAGCCTGCCCCTAGTTCAGGCTCCCATCTTTCCTTCTCGGTCCACACTGTGATTAGTACCACCAGAAAACTACCCACTCTGCCACACCCTCTTCACTGTGATAGTGGAACCCCTCTGAAATTCCAAATCACAGTCCTCCCTCCCTTAAGAGTGCCAGTTACTTTGTCACTGCCACTTAGAGGTGACCAAGACATTTTCCCTTTGCTAGAAAAGTGGCTAGAGGCCAATCTTCTCTTGCCAGATTTTCACTGTTCTCCAGAACCCCTGTCAATTACATTAGGCAAGGCCCAAGTGCTTGGCCAGATCACCCCAAACCACAAATTACTCCGTATTAGCTTCTAATGACAGACACATGGCCTTCTGCTGATCTGATAGTTCTTGATGCTTTCCAGACCACCACAGTCCCTTGTCTGCCCTGAGAGGGCAGGGTGAATATGGCTTCCAGAACATTCTCACTACTTCCTAGGAAAGAGAATCTTGGCAGCCAAGCCTGACAAGCCTCTCCACTGTTATGTGTCTGGGCACACTGACCGGAGAAGAGCGCATGCATGAGGGTACTAGTTCCTCAAACGAACCCAGAGCCGAACCTTTGGGTTTTAGTCAATATGTTACTGTATCCACATCCAAGAGTATTTGGATTCCCATGTTCATGACATCACAGCATCACAGAGATCTCAGAGAGTGTGCCATAAAGCTAAGAAACCAGGAGTCTCAAGATTTGTGGATGTTCACCACAGAGAAACGCTGAAAATAACTGATTCTTTCCCATTGCTCTGCATTTCTCTTTGCAGGGGAAGAAGTTGTTTATATTTCAGTATTGCATTAAGGGAAGGACAATTAACCTTTATAGAGAACAAAGTTTATATGTATTACATTTGGGCGGCACACTGGATTCAACCTAGAATCTAATCTTGCACCTATGTTTTAGTACGCGGTCCTTCATCAAGTCCATGTCATATACCATTGGACATTTCCAAGTTGAGGACACCTTAAAATAAGTGGCCTCCTATAATTTAATCCTATGTACACAATTCCTAAGGAATAACCAAGACACAGTTGTCATTGTCGCTAAACTATAAAGATCTTAGCAGCACAGCACGTGACTTGGAAGAGAATTCTGAGAGTTCCGAGATCCATTATCAGAGTACTCTTTAGACCATGGGAAACTTGGTGTTGTGAGGAGGAGGTGCGGTGGGACCAGTTGTGTTCTGCAACTTTCTGAAGGAGAAAGCAAGGTAACTGCTTTTATGTATTTGTCAAGTCAACTTCAGGACTACAACCAGTGGGTTTGTTCTTTTGGTGGGCTACTTTACAGAAGTCTCGATCACCGATATTTTTGACAGCAAAGTTAAGGAACTCTGAATTTGGGATCACATCAAAGGAGGACCAGTGTCTGTCCAGTGGCCTGCAAGCCACTTAGCTGTCGAATGGAACCAATGTTCATTTGATTTGCATCTCTGGGTGAAGATTTTCATCTTGTGGAGGTTGAATCTCACCTTAGAGATTTTTGTCCACCAATTGCAATGATTTTTGTTCAGCAAAAAAGATAACTCCACAGATGTCCTGTATTGCCCTGTAGGACACTAGCCAGTTACATCTCTAAGCTAGGGACCTTATTCCAGGGTAGTTTTCAATGCCCATATATCCCTTATTCCTCCCATTCTCCTCTAAATGAGGCTTACCATCCTGCTGGAGGTCCATCATTAACACACTGAGAGGCACATAGATATAGCAAAGAGCTAAGCAAAATGTTTTGTTTAAAAGAGTTTGGCTGGAATGCAAGGATTTTTTTTAAATGAAATGTTCCCTTTGCCAATTTGTTACATGTATTTACATGTATTTAAAAAATAGAAGTCCAAAAAGAAAGCAATAAACTTAAAAGAAAATTCTAAGTCACTTGTGAGCATTATATTATAATTTAGTTGCCTAGTACGCAAGTCAAAGAAATACAAATTCCCCCAAAGCAGAGAAACAGAAAAACAATCTTTATGGGAACCAAGAAGGAAGAAGAAGCTGAGAGGAGAAATCCCAAGATGAAAGGTCAACACCTCAAGATCAGAGGTCTGGCCCACTAGGCCAGTCTGTTTGGAGGGCATAGACAGTGGTTTCATGAAAGTCTTATGCAAGATGCTGGCGAGAAGTAAGGCAAGGGTCAGTTGTGCAGTCCTGACAGGCTGACAAGTCACCTTCAAGTGTCTAGAAATTTAGCAGACTTCAGCTGAAGTAAGTAACAGTTACTTTATAAAATGTGCATTATTGTAGTACCAGAAAGATGGGACTTAATATGTAAATCAAACCAGTAGCACTACAATTGTGTAATACTTCACAGTAATGGATATTTGTTCAATGTTAAATATACTGTTAGAAATCATCTACCTCACTGAAGGTCAAGTCCAAGAAACTTAGGATTTTAGTGTCAAGTGTTTTTTAATTATTTAAATAATGTTAAGTTGGAAGGCATGGGATTGTTTTTCAGTTCGGAAGCAGTATCGAGCCATTTTAGTAACTTAAACTACCTAGTGTATTTATCTTACCTACCTTTATATAAAGTTATTAAGTATTTGGGAAGGTGTTTTATTCTGATATGCTTAAAAGGAAATCTGATTATAATAAATTTCCAAATGAAATGTCAATATCTGAGACCATCTTACAATTATCTTAATGGGTCTCTTTAAATAATTAAGTTATTCTCTCACATTTTTAATATCTTTTTAAAATATTCAAGTTTTGATTAACAGAGTTTCCAAATAATAAAAATGATTAAGAACGTTCCTTCCTAATTAATAATACTGTTTAGAAACTAAACTTAGAAACCTAAAGGATCTAGGCCTGCTTGCTCAGACCAATATCCCAGTTATTTAGGAAGCTGAGGTAGGACAATGGAAAGTTCCAGTCCAGCCAGTGACCCATCTCAAAAAGTCAAAAGAGGGGCCAGAGCAATGACTCATTTGTTGAGAACACTGGCTGTTCCTCCAAGGGACCCAGGTTCAATTCTCAGCACCCACATGGCAGTTCACAAACATCTGTAACTCCACTTCTGGTGGATCTGGCACCTTCCTGTGTCCCTGGAGGGCACCAGACATGTGATACACAGGCATACATGCAGGCAAAACATCCATGTACATAAAATAAGACAAAAATAGAAAAATGCTCTAAAACACAGTCTAAAGAGGGCCAGGAATATAGGTCAGTGGTAGAGAGCTAGCCTGGTAAGCAGGGAGCCTTGGGTTCAACCCCCAGGGGAGAAAAGACAAACACCAAACCTCACACTCCCCACCCCAGCCTTTCTGCTCCTTGAGAATGGGCACACCATCCTGTAGACCAACGGGTCCTTCTCTCCCTTTCTTTTTGCTCTATAGATTCCAACACTTGGTGTCAGTATTGTCCCAAAGCCAACACATCTTGTCAGGATCAGGCTGGAAAGTAAGCAAATTCGTAGACAAATCACCCAGAAAAGCTCTCAAGTGTGTTTTCAGACTCCACTGCAGAACAGTGATGCTGGTGTCAGGTTCCACAGGTTTTTCCTCCTAAGTTAAGTCAGCATTGCAGGGAAAGGGAAGGGCAGCAAGGTGTCCCGGGGACTGTCTGGGAGAGGGGTTAGCATTCTGGGCAAGGCATCTACCTCTCAGCCCACCTGTCCGTCAGTGAGCTTTCTGTTCACCCATGCAGTGGGCCTGCTTGTTGTAAAACAAACAAGGAACTTACTGTGGTCCATCCTTGTCACAACAAATAAGGGCTTCATGCCCCTGTGAAGGAGAGGCAACAGTGTGTAAACACAACAGAGGAAGAAAGGAGACCAAAGGAAAGTATTGACAGGCTATGAGTTCTAGAATCATCTAGACATGATATTCACTACCAGTGACTGGGATGCTTCTTTGTCTCTCCTCCCATTTCCTTTTCCCCCTTCTTTTTCCTCTTCCTCCTCCCCCTCCAACTCCTTCTCTTCCTTTTCTTCTTCTCCTCCTCCTTCCTTCTCCACACCATCATGAAGATCCAGGGATATTTGTCTGTTGCTTTATTGCTTTTTCTAAGCCACAACTGCTTAGTGCTTGGGATGTCAACCACTTTTCCTCGGGATTGGCCCCAAGCCTGGTCTCCCTGGTGTGGGAAGGGTCCATGTTACCCAAGCTGGTGAAGGTAGAAAGTAACTGGACCGGCACCGTCATTCATAAGTGCATAACGAGAGTGTCCTTTTCTCCCCTCCCACCCCACTCATGTGCCTCTCTCCCTTCCCTGCCCCTTACCCACAACGTTAAATCTATTCTGCTAACAGGTTTCCTTTTCACTAATTGCAGTAACTGCTTCATTTTCTAGCATTCTTTCTTGGCTTTCAAGGAAATGTTTGCTATTTTGTATAGTATTTCATAGAATTCAATATACATGGCCAATTTCAGGGTAAGTCTAAGAGAAAGATACTACCAAACCTCACCTTGCTTTCAAAAGTGGAGTGGGACTTTGTCTTTCATGGAGGAAAGGAAGAATTGCAGCTGGGAGGCATGTGGCTGTCCATCGGGAAGACTGTGGTGCAGATGTGGCTGTCCTTCTGAGATACTCTGGTGCAGATGTGACTGCTCATCTGGGAGACTCCGGTGCAGATGTGGCTGTCCATCCGGGAGACTCCAGTGCAGATGTGAACTATGCTCTCCAGTTAGGCAGGAAAGAGGGGAGAAGCCACTGTCCTTTGACTCATGAAGTCTCTGATCAAGGGTGGCTGGGACCAGATCACTCCTACACTAATGGGAACCCACTGAAAGGGGATACACCCTGTAGATGCTTGAGCCAATCCTAATTTGGAGCTGGATTTATTATTTCCCAAAGGATCCAGAGCAAAAAGAAGTAAAGATGCCATTTTTCTCCTACTGGCGTTTCTGGCACTCTGTCTCACTGGGAAGATGGGTTAGTGTTCCATTACTGTTACAAAACACCCGGGACAAAAGGTTTATCCGAGCAACGCTCTCAGGGGTTTCAGTCTGCTGTCATCTGTGTCAGGTTCCAATCCCTCAAAATAGCAATCAGGACTCAAGGCTGAACTTGGACCCAGTAAACACTTAACATTTCCTAGAAAGCTTGTAAAGTGAGTTTCTGTTTGCCGTGAAAACTCATTACTTTCTTATACACTTCTAGGGTCCCCCAACCTCCAGGAAATGCATCAAGTTCTCTTCTGACTCAAATAAGCCTCCCACAGATGAAAACCCACTAGAATCCCCATGCTGTTCCAGCTAGCCCACCCCTCCCACTGCAAGATAACCTGTTATAACTGGCAGGATTCTCCCCCACTGTCCTTGCTATCTTCTCTGAACCCCAAGAAAAGGCCTTGGCAGTTTGAATAAACTTTTTTCCTTTTACTAACAGTGTGGTCTAATTTCGGTGGTTTCACGTCATCTTGGCTTACAATTTGATGACTCACTTCGGTTATATGATGAAGGAGAACATGAAGGCAGAAGGCAATGGCAGAAGTTGGGGTGAGGGCTCATCTCATGGGAGCTCAGAAGCAAAAAGCCAAAAGAAGATATTGGGGTCTCCAGGGTCCCCTTCAAGGACACAGCAGTCTAACTTCCTTTCACTAGACCCTATCCCCTAAAGATTCTGCTACCTTTCAAAAGTATCAGGGGCTGATGACCAAGGCTTTAGCTCACAGCCATTTGGGGGATATTAAATTTGTAAATCATAAAAACAGATAGAATGAAAAAAAAAAGAAATAAAAAAGGAAAAGGCTGTGACTGCTCCTAGGTATGGTGGAGTAGGAAGTTTACTGTAGATAAAAGGGAGACATAGCCAGAGGCAGGGACATCCAGGAGAGTCCAGAGTGGACATAATTGATCCGTGTGAGTGGAAGGGACGAGGAAAAGGGAGGCAGGGGAGCCAGGTGCAGCAGCCAAGAGGCACAAAAGAGAGAGGGTTAACCAAATGGTTGACATATATAGGGAGGGGCAGCTGGGGGAAGAACACTGCAGCCTCTGGGCTGGAGAAGTTAGGGAGGGGGTAGGGTATGTCAGCCAGGAGGGTCCTGCAATAAGTAGGGACTGAGGGATGCTGGGAGAACCTGGGGGCCAGTGTCTGCTTTGGTATATTGAATAGGCACCTCAGCCATTTTTCCCAGACTTGAGACTTAATACAGATAGAACCGGGAAGTTGATATTGCTTGATACAGCTGAGAGTCCTACAAAACTGAAAACCCAAAAAGAGAGGCCCCACAGGTAAGGTTGAAACAGCTTCCTCATAGGTGAAAGTGAGAAGAGCCTGGGGACAGTTTTAGAGGTTCTCTTGAGATTTTAGGGAACAGACTGAGCCTGGAGACAAATAAATGACAAACATTCCTCGGTATTGCAGTGGTGGTACATACGTTTGCTTCTGCCTCAGGAAAAGTTGACCCTTCTTTGGCTAATGAAATCTGAGGAAGTTTGAAGGTGACTTTGCTCCTTTTTGGTGAATCTCTTTTTGGGCAGACAATGGAACACCATAGAAACCTTCCCTCAATACCCCTAACCTTTTCTGTTTCCCCAGGGGCTCTCAAAGTCACCCCCAATTGTGGTATTGTTTTTCTGAGCCCCAGAATCTCTGTCCTTGACAAGAGTCCTTGTCTTCAGTTCTTCTGGATCTCAGATATTCTAATATCTCACCAGATCATTATTTCCATCACTGGTATGACAGACAGCAGTAATCAACCTTTCAAAGGATGTTTGACTCATGTGCCTAGACTTTGGCCCAACACCTGTGAGTTGATTGTGTAAACAATGTACCCATTGGTTGGTAATCTGCTCATTTCCCCTTGATAGCTGCTGTCAACATTTTTCTATGTTATTTAGTATATGGGTAAACATAGCATAATTACTGTGTTGCCATTTATCATGAAACTCCCTTAATAAATTTAGCCAATTTCTTGATATTGAACAATTGTAGTTATTTCTAAACTTGCATGGCACCAATCAATATATTCGTAAGCATCAATGCTATGGGATAATGGTCTTGTACCCTGTAAAAATTTGTCACTTGTATTGGTTTAATAAAACACTGATTGGCCAGTAGCCAAGCAGGAAGTATAGGTGGGGCAACCAGAACAGGAGAATTCTGGGAAGAGAAAAGGCTGCAGTTGTCACCCAGACACAGAGGACACAAGATGAGAATGTCCCACTGATAAAAGGTACCAAGCCATGTGACTAACACAGAAAAGAATTATGGGTTAATTTAAGATGTAAGAGTTAATAAGAAGCCTGGGCTAATAGGCCAACCAGTTTATAATTAATGTAGACCTCTATGTGTTTCTTTGGGACTGAACAGCTGCAGAACTGGGAGGGACAGAAACCTATGTCAACACATTAATATAGCATGTTCTTTGTAATCATTCTTTTACATTCTTTCAAGTTATATGTTATAATTTATAATTTATCCTATAGTCTTCATTGAAAACACATTTAAAATAGATAACACTAATGTCTCCAATAGCCATTGTATTAGTGAAGGTTTTTATTGTTATGATAAAATACCATAACTAAAAGCAACTTAAGGAAGAAAGGGTTTATTTTAGCATACAGAGCCACATCAGAGTTTGTTATGGACAGAAGTCAGGACAGGAATGCAATGGCAGGAACCTGGAGGCAGGAGCTAATGCAGATACTGTGGAAGAATGCTACTCACTGGCTTGCTCTCCATGGCTTGCTCAGCCTGCTTTCTTGTAGAACCCAGGATCTCAGCCTGGTGGTGGCACCATTAACAGTGATCTGGACCATCCCACATCAATAAACAATCAAGAAAATGCACCATAGGCCAATCTGGTGGAGGCATTTTCTCAGCTGAAGTTCCCTCTGCCAAAATGACTCTTGTTTGTGTCAAATTGACAGAAAAATAGCCAACACAGCATCTTCAATCTAGGTTCTGACACTGTCACAGATGTTAATGTTGCTGTTAATTGTCATGTCTCCTTCTAAAAAGATGTATCCTCTGGTAGTAGAGCAAAATGCATACACTAATAGTTCTGTTTGTAAAGATGTGAGAGGTGCATACATGCTAATGTGAAAGGTATTGGTGAGTCAGGACCTGCAGGAGGACTCGCCAAGTGTGCAGTGGAGAGATGCATGGTTCTCTGTAACTGCTGCATGGACCCCATAAGCACAAACTGGTCCGTTGACATATTTTCCTTTTCTGAGTCGTTGGGCTAATGTTTTGTTCTGCTGTGTTGGTTTACTTCCTACAGCACTTGTGTAAACATTTCTCTGGGAAGAATCAGAGAAGTGGACTCGGGTCATAGGGGAAACATATATTTTGTTTTAAATTCATACTTGGGAGTTACCAAAAAACACATCCACCAGAAATCAGTGGGTATGTGAGTGTGTGTGTGTGTGCATGTGCGTGTGTGTGTGTTTATGTATGGGTGGTGTAATCTCACACACAGTTTGGATGATCAGACTTTTTTTCCCATCCTGATTAGAAATAGTATCTTTGTTTGTATTTCCCACATCTAAGGATTTCATAAGAGATCACTGAATAATTCCTCACAGTGGGATCCACTCAGGATATTAGAGTCCCTCAAACAAACACAACTTTATACAAAGACTCTTCAGACTCTGTGTTGGTGAGCTTATGAGAAGCAACAGAACTTAGAGGTACAGCAAAGGCCTGGACAGTTGAGGGAGTTTTAGGGCAAAGTCCTTGCTCCAGCATGGGGAACCCCACACAGCTAGGTGCAGCTACCTGTCATATCCCATCATATTCTATCCCACCCCACCCACCCTATCCACCCCATCCTACCCCATCCCAGCCTATCCCAATATAATGACTGAAGAGGAGCCCTGAAGAAAAGCCCAGAAAGAAGGCAGAATAGATGTGTCGCACTGAGAAGACCAACAGGGGGCTCTGGTGTCCCACCCCTCAGGCCCTTCTTCATGTGGACACATGAGCTTTGGGTTTATAAAAGGCAGACCTGTGACAAAGTGAGAAAGGTACATACGACCAAAGCAAAAGCCAAGAACTATGGACCTTCAGTTTCAAGCTTGGTCATCTTCAGAACTGTTGTCTTTTTCTGAGACTGGAGGGATGCAGCTCTCCTGGCCAAGGCTTCAGGCTGTCACTAGGCTGAGGCACAGGGAGAAATTCCAATCCCAGAGACCATTTCCCCAGCCTCTGTCACACCATTGCCTCTGCACAACTCAGTTGTCCGTCTAGCTGGAATGGAAGTGGTGAGTATCTCCCTGGAGGGGTGGCCACAGCCTTTTAAACCTGTAGCCACGGAGCCTCCCTTTTTCCCAGTAGAGAAAATTGGTCTTGGTTTTGCCAATTTCTTGAGAGTCTGAATTTTCCAGGAATATTCACGGCCCTTGAGAAAGAAAATAACTTATTCATGGTTTAGCTCTAGGACAAAAAAGCTAGTTTGGAGTGGAATGAGTATACACACTAGGGAAATTCCAGGTGAATTGGTCTTATATGCGTCTAGCCGACAGTCAGTCATGGTGGGTGCAGGTTCCATTTTGTCCTTATTGCTAGTCAGCTTTGAAATAAGGCTCAACTTGGTAAGCTTTAACTTTTTCATCTGAAAAAAATGGCATGCTATTTTTCTTGTTGTGATGAAGGCAGCTTAGGGAAGGAAGGTACCTTAGGGTTCTATTGCTATGAGGAGACACCATGACCATGACAACTCTTATAAAGGAAAACATTTAATTGGGGGTGGCTGGCTTACAATTCAGAAGTCCAGTCCATTATCATGATGACGAGGAGCATGGCGGCATGCAGGCAGACAAGGTGCTGGGGAAGGTGCTGCTACTTATGGATATGCAGGAAGTAACCTATGACAATAGAAGCAGCTTGAACATAGGAGAACGCAAACCCCACCCCCACAGTGACACACTTCCTCTAACAAGACCACACCTACTCCAACAAGGCCACACTTCCTAATAGTGCCACTCCCTTTGGGGGCCTTTTTCTTTCAAACCACCACCGAATGGTTGATTTTGACTCATGGTGTGCTCATAATCCATCATGGTATGGAAAGTGTGACAACAGGAGAGGGAGGCACAAGCAGGAGGCAGAGGGAGATGAAACCCCAGGGCTCCATGCACTTTCTCCTATTCTTCAGTCTGGGATCCCAGTGAATGGAATGATGCTGTCCATTCAGAGTTAGGTCTTCTCACTTCAATTACACCTCTTGAGGAACTCTCTCACGGGCCACCCTGAGGTTGATCTCTTGGGTGATTCGAATCCATTGACAACAAGGATTATGTTATCTGTAATAGGAGGAGTGGGCTGCTTGTCATCCCAGCCACTCAGCCATCTTACACCTGAAATGACCACACAGAAACTGTATTCATTTAAACACTGCCTGGTCCATTAGTTCTAACCTCCTATTGGCTAATTCTTACATCTTAATTTAACCCATTTCTATTAATCTGTGTATCACCACGAGGTCGTGGCTTACCAGGAAAGATTCAGCATGTCTGATTCTGGCAGCTCCATGGTGGTTCTCTGACTCTGCTTTCTTCCTCCCAGCATTCAGTTCTGTCTTCTCCACCTACCTAAGTTCTGTCCTATCAGGGCAAGCAGTTTCTTTATTGATTAACCAATGAAAGCAATACATAAACAGAAGGACCTCCTACGCCAGTTATCAATGACCTATAAGGTAGTTTTGAGAATGAACTGAGTCAATCCACCTACAGCTCCCTGCTCAGTGTTTGTTTATAGTATCTCTAACCTATATTTCTATTTTCAGGACAGTAACAGATCTCTGTTTGTGGTTTACACTTTCCAAAGCAGTCAGACAGGGCATATCAGGTCATATAATTTCTTTCTTAAACATTTTTTCTCCCAAAGAGTCCACTAAAGTGCAAAAGATTTGTTTTCTCTTCCCTGGATATGATGATCTGCTCTTTGATTGGTTTTGTGGTGTATGCGTGTGTTTAAATCTCACTCTCATTTAGAAGTCTTCTTAGCATAGACTAGCCAACAATAGTCACTATGGCTGCAAAGAACAAGTAACAAACAAGGCTCCTAGCAGAATTTGTTACTGAAGAAAGTGTCATTAGTCTCTAGGTTAACAGTGACTGAGGTCAGCAATGGCTGAGGTCAACAGTGGTTATTAAGTGCCTGTCGACTATTAGACAGGAACGCCAGAAAAGTGGGTTCAAAAGCTCAGCCATGTCCTTCCCGAGGAAATCACAGTGTACCTCATCACACTGGAAGAAGCCCTCCAGCGTCAACCCAACACAGACAGCACACAGGCCATCTTCTCTCCTAGGTTTCATTGGAGTCCATCCTTATACTCACATCGGCTCTGCTTTCTGAATTAACTGCAGGAATTACATCTATTTCTTGGTTCAGTGACACTTCCTTTTACAGTGTCCTTACATGACTGAGCGCTTCTGGACAGTTCTCTCTTTTAGTACTAATCCCACTAACCAGAGCTCCAACGTCACGCCTGAATTAGCTTGCAAAAGATCTCCTTTCAATTACATCATACATGGAGAGCAACATGGAGCTAGAGAAGGAAACAATCCATGGTGTCTACATTTCAATATATATCATAATCTCCAAGATCTCTGAGCTCCATCAGTAGCTTTCAGATATGAAGAAGTCACAAATCTTGAAATGAAACAAGATTGTATTGTCTTGAAACGGTTCCAAGGGTCTTTGTCAGAAGGAGGCAAAACTGGGGTGGACCACTCAAAAGCCAAGGAATGCTGATGGTCCCTAGATTCTTGAAGAAGCAAGGAATGAATGCATTGTCCTCTGGAACTTCCAGAAGCAACCAACCCTGCCAGTACCTTTAGCACTGTGAGATGCATTTCTTACCCTCTGACCTCCACAAATATGACATAATAAATCTAGGTTGTTTAGAGCCACTCACTTTATGGTACTTTGTTACAGAAGCAGTAGAAAAATATGGAGGCTATCTACAAATCACAGTTATTTTCTTTTTTTAAAAGAGAAGTTTTAGATTTACTTGTTTTATCTTGCATGCGATTATTTTGCCTGTATGTGTGTGTGTGCACCACATGCATGCCTTTGGTGCCTGTGACGGTCAGAGGAAGACATTGAATTCCTTAAAATTGGAATTATAGGTGGCTGTGTGACGCCATGTCAGTGCTGGGAAGCGAACCCAGGTACTTGCTGTATAAGAACAAGCTCCCTTCACTGCTGAGCCATCTCTCCAGCCCCAAATCACGGTTATTTTAAGCACCCACCACAGTAACATTCAGAAGGAGGGAATGTTTCTGAAAATTCCATGATGATAGTAACTGCATTTGGTAACTGAAAAAGTAAGTGTGAAAGAACATGGAAGTTCGAAGGAACAATCATTCCCAGACAGAGTTACACCAAGGGAAACATCAACCTTGAGCGTACATTTGGAAAATCAACACATACAGACCCCTAATCCCATGAGACCAAGCAAGCCATGGGAGTTTCACCACTGAGATTTTTCCTTCAGCTTTTGGAAATGGTTCTGGGTCTGTTGTGCATTGCACATGGTGTCTGGTAAGTTGCATTACCATATAGATTCAGGACATACTCTAAATTCAAACACATCAGTTTTTCAAGCGTGTGGCTATTTACTATATTTTTATGACAAATGGCTTCAGGGTAGTTCCACCGAGTTTCTTCACCCTGTGTGTATTTTAACCAGGAAACAAACCTCCAGGTACACAATAAGGGTTATTTAGTTTGGTTTAGCTTCTGAGCATGCCTGTAGGGGACTGGTCTGGTGGAGGTGGGGAAAATCTACCTTAAGGGATTCCCAGCCCCTGGGCTTAGGATTTAGACAACACAAAAAGCTAGAAGCTGGCTAAACATAGGTATTCATTTCTCTCTTCTTCCTGTCGATGCCCTTTGGCCATCTGCTTCATCGCCTGCTGCCTTGATCTATCCACCTGAGGGACTGCATCATCCTGTGAGCCCAAACAAACCCTTCTTTCCTAAGTTGCTGTTGTTAGAATGTTTCATCACAGCAGTAAATAAGGAAGGTACCATCCTGGAGTGATTTTGAGTGTGTGTGTGTTTGTGTGTGTGTTTGTGTGTGTGTGTGTGTGTGTGTGTGTGTGTGTGTGTGTGTGTGTGTGTGTGTGTGTGTGTGTGTGTGTGTGTGTGCCCATGCACTCAAAGTGTATGTACATCTGTACATGTTCATGCAGATGTGTGTTTGCAGGTATACCAGCGTGAATGTGCAAGCACCTGGGAAGACCCAAAGTTGGCTTTGGGGACTGTCTTAATTAGGGCTTCTATTGACCATGGCAACTCTTATAAAGGAAAACATTTGCTTGAGGTGGCTACTAAAAGATCAAGAGATTCAGCCCACTATCATCATGGCCAGAAGCACGGCAGTGTGTAGGCAGACAAGGTGCTGGAGGAGTAACTGATGGTCCTACTTCTTGCAGGCAACAGAAAGTTAACTGAGACCCTGGGTGATATCCTGAGCATAGGAAACCTCAAAGCCTGCCCCAGACAGTGATGTGCTTTCTCGAATAAGGCCACACCCACTCCAACAAAGCCACACCTTCTAATAGTGCCAACTCCCTCTGGGGGCCATTTTCTGTCAAACCATAGCCAGTACAGATAGTAAAACCAAAGAATTATACATACAGCCAAGACAGCCTTAGTGACAGCGAAAGGTACTTGCAGATGTGCAAGGACTCAGAGGTTTGAGCGCAGAAAGATGGGGATGTAACTGAAAAACGAGTTGATGTCCCCTTATGAACACGGTGAAATAACAGGAACCAGACTCAGCCTTCTGTCCATTACACCTAAAAAGCAGCACAAAATATGTGTGAGGCTTTTCTGATACGATCAAGCTACAGCTTTCTGAGAAGGTAAGTCACATGGCTGACCCAGATGACAGCCAGGGGACTGTGTCCCTAGAATAACAAGGGAGTGTGGCTGCCTGAGCCCAGCAGACTCCCTGGGGTGATCAATGATGGGAGCTGGTGGTAGTGAGACCTTGAAGGACAGAGGACAGGAGAGGAAGAGTGGCACCGAGAGTGGCAAAGGTCTAGAGAAGGTCGCCCTTGAGACTACAGCTGAATACTGACCAGGGCACATCTCCAGGGAAACTGCCACAGCAGGAGGAAGGTGTGACTGGGGGGTCAATAATGAGTTCTGAGGATCACATCCACATCCGGCTGGAACTAGGATTCCACATACCCAGTCCTGGAAAACATTATGACTCATAAAAACCTCAGAAGAGTTTGGCCTTAATATTGGGAAGAGTTAGCCCTGGACTAACGCTGTCCTCTACCCAAGGAAGAATAAAATCAAGCTTCAGAAAAATCCACCAATCAATCAATCAAACTGCTCCAAACAACTGCTAGAACCACGCTCAAGAATAACGAGGCAAATATGAATGTTTCCAGCGCTCGAGTAAAATTCAGAATGTCTGGCATCTGATGAATAGCTCACAGTTGTTGGTCAAAGAACAGAGACGACGTAATTGGGAGTGCTCAGCCTTAAGTGATTTCACGGTCTTTCCCTTTATAACTCAGAGAATATCTATCTATCTATCTATCTATCTATCTATCTATCTATCTATCTATCTATCTATTTATCTATCTATCTATTCAAGACAGGGTTTCTCTGTGTTGCAGTCTTAGCTGCCCTGGTACTAGCTCTTGTAGACCAGGTTGGCCTTGAGCTCACAGAGATCTACCTGCCTCTGCCTCCCGTGTGCTGGGATTAAAGGTGTGCGCCACCACCGCCCAGCTGATTCAGAGAATCTTTTGGAAGAGGGAGCAAAAAGAATAGAAGAGCCAGAGTTTGGAGGATATCGATGTAAAGCAATGTCTTATGGCGGTAATGGGTCCTCTGCCTCCATGAGCTTACAACCCCTGCTGCCCACACAGCCCTGCACATCAAGCACAGCTTTGCTTGGAGAAGGGTTCACGAGACCCCACCCCTAGCTGAGGAGTCAGGGCAGTTGATGACTACTGGAAAAAGGAGGGTCTTTTTCCTCAGTGCTGTGGCCCCGGGTAGGTTGGTACCCACCACTGCCACACACACACACACACACACACACATATGGGCAGCGCTAATTGGACTCATCAGGTTATAAACATTTTCTTAATTATAAAAGAAGAAAACATGAAGTTGTGGATGGGATGGAGGGATATCCCAGAGGAGTTGTGAGGGTGGATGCGATAGAAATACTTTGTATTCTTATGCAAAAATTACCAAACAAATAATTAAAACTTTTAAATTACCAGTTGTTAAACAAGCAGAAAAATATACCTTGCAATAATGAGGTGGGAACTCAATTGCAAAATATAAATCATAAAAGCAATAGATGAGAACATTAGCAACTACTATAACCATATTACATTTAAGAAGGTACTGTTGGGATGTGCATAATTGTGTACTTTTATTTGTGCGAACTCTTTAAAAGCATTGTGGTTTAATACCTGTAGTTTGCTGGCTTCTTCTGACCTTTGCACACAGCCTAGTGGGGGCGTAGTCATGTGTTCCAACCTCTTCTTCTTCACCTCCTCTCTCTCTCTCCCCCCCCCCCCGTCTTTCTATCCCTCTCCTTCCCAGCCACAGAGTTCTGCCCTATCACAGGCTCAGAGACAAAGTGCCAAGTGGTCATGGATGGAACTCCCTGAAATCAAAAGCCCACGTAAATCATCCATCTTTATCAGCCGTTATCTCGGGTATATGTAATGGCAGTAAAGCATCTTTACTAACACTGCCCATAACCATCATTTCCATTCATTTAATGACTTTCTAAGTTAGTGCAATCGTTTGTTATCAGGTTGACAGAACCTAGAATCATTTAAGAGAAGTCTCCTAGCACATCTGTGAAGAACCATCTAAACTGGGTTAGCCTCTGGGCATGCCTGTGAGTGAGTTTCCTAATTAGGTTAGAGACCTATCCAAAAAGGGGGGCACTATTTCCATAAGCTTGGGACCTAGACTGCACAAAAGAGGAGCTACCTCTTTCTATTTCCTGAGTGAAGATGTGATGATATGATCAGCTGCTTTGAGGATCTGCTGCCTTGACTTCCCTGCCATAATGGACCCTCAAACTGCAAGCCAAATGAACCCTTCTCTCTGTAAGTTGTCTTTGTTGAGTATTACAGAATAATAAAAGTAACTGATACCAACTAGTACCCAGGAACAAATGTTATTTTCTCTTTTACATTCTTAGGACACTCCACAAGACTCCTGTCTTAGAGTTTCTATCACCGTGAAGAGACACCATGACCATGAAAACTCTTATAAAGAAAATATTTAATTGGGGTAGCTCACAGTTTCAGAGGTTCAGTCCATTATCATTGTGGCAGGGAGCATGACAGTGTGCAGACAGACATGGTGCCACAGAAGGAGCTGAGAGTTCTGCATCTTGATCCACAGGCAACAGGAAGTGAACTGTGTCCCTGAAGAGAGAAGCTTAAGCAAAAGAGGTCTCAAAGCCCGCCTCCACGGTGACAACTTCCTCCAATCAGTCCATACCTACACCAACAAAGCCACACCTGCTAATAGTGCCATTTTCTTTCAAACCACCACAACACCCTCATAGCTGGCTTTTGTGACTCTTATACCATGCGGTGCTGCTCAGTCCATTGCCATATTCCTTCAGCAATCACTGTGACCATAGTGGTGACCACGACAATGGAGCATAAGCTCTGTGTTCAATCCCGGAAACACTGAAGAACAACCGGTAGCTTGAGCATCTCAACACTCCTCAACAGTCACCACCCCGTCCTCCAGCTGATCGCCTCATGGCCCTTGCTGTTTTCTGTTAACCCTTCCTCCGAGTTTGAGGCCCCATTGTAGCTGGTGCATTTGCTGAGTGTGGCCATCAGTGTTCAGTGTTACTGAATTCTTCACAGCTCTGTTTCCCTACAACACTGGATTTCTTAAAGGCTGTGCACTAGTTATGTTACTCCACCGTTTAAAGTCGTCTGCTGATTCTTCCCTGGCTCTAGAACAAAGCCCAGTGTTGCTCCTAAATGCATACAAGGAAAGCTGCCAAGGCCCGCCTTCCTTCCCCTTTGGCCCCACGTCCCCTTTCCCCCATCTCTCTATGCCCTATTCACACCCAAGCTCTTCAAGCTTCCCAGCGGAGCCATATTTTCCCTCAGGTTGTCCCCTCATGCTGTTCACTTGAGTCTGGATATTCCTATGCGCCCCTTCCCTTCCCATATGGTAGATCGTTCTGATTCGTCCCTCTGGTATTAAAAGTCACAGGAAGACATTCTTGATTATGGCATTAAGATTAAACATGTCCTGGGTCCAAAGGCATGTTACTATGGTCTGTGCCACCCCCATTCTGCATTGCCTGCACCTTCAGCTGAATTGCGAGCCTCATCCTGACAAAGGTGTACACTGAGTTATGTCACACAGAGTTAATCACCTAAAGTCCTGTCCTCCACATGTAGCCTTATTTGGGGATATGTTTTTATAGATAAAGGTTGGTCTTCAACAGGATTGCAATCTAGTCTAGCTGGTGTTCTCCTAAAGAATCCATGTGGGAAGAGGCTGTGTCAGGATGAAGGTAGAGATGCTTTGATGAGCCAAGAAACACAAACATGACCAGAAAGTACTGGAAGCAAGGGCCGGGTGCAAGGCAGGTCGTCCTTCACAGTCTGCAGGAGGAATCAAAGCCTCCACATGCTGCTCTGGGACTTCCAGCCTCCAAACTCAGAGTCTATCTGCCGCTAAAGCCACTGCGTGGTGAGTTAGTATTATTGGATGCTACTCTGGGACTTCCAACCTCCAAACTCAGAGTCTATCTGCCGCTAAAGCCACTGCGTGGTGAGTTAGTATTATTGGAAACAAATACAGGCAACAGTCATTCCTTCATTAATGTTTGACCATTTGTATCTACAGATTAGGACAACAATGGGGATAAAAGTTAAATTCAAATTTATTAAAAGAAAAGAAGTGTGCTGTGGACATGAAGAGGAGCCAAGGTTCCTGCCCCCTGAGGACACAGACAATTCAGTGTGCCACTGTGGGTGCCAACCTCCTAACTCAGATGGGTTAGGAAGCGCTGGGCAGCCATCCCAGAACTCAGAGGCCTGGATCTTGCAACACATGTTAGGTCAAGCAGAAAAGAGAATTGGAGCAGAGGGAACTGAGTGTGGAGCTGAGTGATTGGCTGAAGAGGTGACTGGGAACTTATCAGGAGAGGACTTACATGAGCAGGCTGGGACGGGAAGCCAATGATGGACTTATAGTAGAGAGACATGGGTGGTCAGCACTCAGCGTTAGAACGTTTTCCCAGGCAACATGAACGTGTTAGTTACCATGCTCGCTGTTCTCTGAGGACATTAGAAGTTGGAAGACATCTCTTGTTGTTGTTTCTTGTTTTGGTTTTTGGAGATTTTATTTTTGAGTCAAGATTTTTATGTGTAGCCTGGCTGTCCTGTAATTCACTCTGTAGACCAAGCTGGCCTTGAACTCATAGCGAATTGCCTGCCTCTGCCTCCCGAGTGCTGGAATTAAAAGCATGCATCACCACTGCCCTGCTGGAGGGAATCTTTATCAAGCCACAACCTCAAGAGGTGGTAGAAGTCCCAGAAATCAACTTTGCAGGGTGAAGCAGTGGTACAGCATAGAGAAATGCCAACAGCCCGACTCCTGCATCGCCCTTTCCATTTCCCTCCTGTCTCTCCAGCAGACGTGATGTGCCACCATATTTTAAATCTGAGCTATCTCATTCCATCCTAGAACTGACCCTTAATTCTTGGAAGCTGGCACAAACCACATGTCTATCATCATTCCTCAAAGCCACAAGCATAAAGCCTACAGTTCTGCAGCGCTGGGGGTAAAGCCAAGCACATCTGCGCGATGTTTCTGTTCCCATTTACACTTCTCTGCTTTGTTAAAGAGAAGCAGTGCAAAGCCCTGAAGTCACCATGGAGACTCTGGGGACAGGTGGGATCCCAGAGGCCATGATCCACTGCAGCCCAGCCCTTCCATGAGAGACAGGAGATAGAATCGGGGCTCCCCACCCCAGAAGCTCTGTTTCATAGCTAAATGAGATGCAGGGTGCTACCTATAAATAACATCATCTGTTTGGCTCGGGATCTCTTAGTGACATTATTCTTCATCGTAGCTCAGAGAATGGATAGCTGTCTTGAACGCTGTCCTCAAGCCAGGAAAGAGAAGTCAGGAGGGGTAAGCAACTATTACCAGGTCTGTCCACTGAGTACAAGGGTACACGCATCAGGCAGTGAAACCCCAGGGCACCTCTGAATCCATCAGTGAAGCATCAGCATCTAGAAACACCTGGCCCAATTAGATGGGTATGCCTTAGCACTACAGGCGTTTACAGAACTCATTTGCACCCTTGGACCCCAAATGTCAGAGGGCTCGCTTGCTGACCTTTAGCTGATGGCAGGGGCTGGTGTTGACATTTGCAGGGCTCTGGCACACGCCTCCCTGGGTCATCCTTCAAAGGCCCAGCAGGACAGCTGCTGAGCTGGTGGCTCACCACAGAGCGAGTCACCTACCACCAGTGTGGAAAGACCTAGAAACTGGCTGCGTGGAATTTCCCCGCTGTTCTGGGTGGGTTTTGGTGGGCTCATCTTCTACTTCCTCTCTCAAACCTTTGGGTGGTACTGCTACCCGACACAATAGAAATCAACCACGCTGGTCCACTCCAAGAGATGCTGGGTTTCGACAGTGGAAGGTGGAGTTTACCTGTTCCTAGAAGGGTGCTCATTAGGAGCAAAGGCAGGGAGTATGTGGGCAGTGTCAGCCACTCTGTCCTTCGGCTGACCCTAGGAATCTGCTCTGTGCAGAAAACCTTGAAGCCTCATCTCCTCCCCTTATCAGGACATTAGTGAGGGTTCATACATTCAGAGTCCCAGGAGACCTAGAAGGGAGAGAAAGGCAGAAAACTGGGCTGCCTACACACACCTTCGTTTGCCAGTGGGAGGAAAGTTGAAGGCTAAAGCTAGACCCCACTCCACACAGCTTTCTGCAAGCCTGTTCCCTTGAGGCTGCATCTGCACAGATGGGACAAAGTCTCCTATGGCCACTATAACCAAGAGCCGCACGCAAGGAGCCCTCGACAACAAACAGGTATTCTCTTCCAGTCTCAGGCCGTGTCAATCTGAAATCAGAGTGTGGGCAGTGCTGTGTTCTCCCCAGGTCCTCCAGGGAACGACACTTCCTGACTCTGGTTTCTTTTCTTTTTTCTTTTTTTGGTTTTTCGAGACAGGGTTTCTCTGTGGCTTTGGAGCCTGCGCTGGAACTAGCTCTTGTAGACCAGGCTGGTCTCAAACTCACAGAGATCTGCCTGCCTCTGCCTCCCGAGTGCTGGGATTA